>KE509299.1:6299-29810 GCA_000441515.1 Elaeis oleifera | reverse complement strand
CACAATCATCACCATTTGTAGGGGTAGTAGCTGGAGATGGCACTGGAACTATAGACGAAAGTTGCACTAAGATAAATGAATTAACCTGCATCTTCTCCATCATAAGGCACTTGAACTCCTCCATATGGAAGACACGAGTAGACAAGTCACTATTTTGGATAGCTAATTTATTATTTTGGACTACTAATTAACTGTTCTGAGTAGCTAACTCCTCATTTTGAGTAGATACAATCTCAAATATACCATAAATCTTCCCTCACTCTTAAATCTACTCCTCAGGGACTTATGAGGATATGTGGCTAGAAGATGAGGAGCCTGTCAGTAAGCTAGCCTATGATCCAAGTCTATAAATTTGTCTCTTGTTCACTCCAACTGTCTCTTTCCATACATGCATCATAGATAGCTGAGACTGCTGCTATGATGATTCTGCACCATTCTCCCCAGTCAAGCTCTAACTTGATTGCACCTCTTGCCACTTCTGTATAAAATTAGTCTGCGAAAGACATTAGATATAATGAGTTAAACATATAAATAGTATAAATATGTGAATTAAAGTAGAATTTTTTGAATACTTACATATGCTATCTTTGCCCTCTTATTCACCCACTGATTGCCATCTCTTTTCTTTTGATGGGTGTGTCTGAAGAGCTCATCCAATGTAGGTACCCAATCCAAATTTTACATCTAAATTTCATAACACAAACAACATTAGCAACTTTAAAATAAATTATATTATTAATAGTGTGAAGTGGATAAAGATTATTGAAAATATATCCTAAAGCCAATTGTCTATTTATAAATGATTGTGCCCTTTGTAATTTGTATATGAATTATTAATGAATAAAATTATTTTGGTAAGTTCATCATAAAAATGTATCTTCCTTTGAATTCTTATGTTATGATGAAGTCCTTATAATTATAATATAATTGATAAACAAAGATTTATCGAATAGTTCTTAAACTTGTTCGTGATCGAATAATATGTTATTAATAAGGACAATAATATTTATCGAGTATAGGTGATTGTATGCCATATGGGTTAGTTGTCCTCTTAACCAAAGAGTGTGGAGATACTGATATGGCATACAGGTGAGATGTAGGAGTACGTCATCATCGAACAGTGACTCATCTGTAGAGCGCTCTACTATCAAGAGCAGCTTGCAAAAGATATGGGTATAAGTGTCCCTCCGACCTGAGATCACTATGATGACTTACAAGTAACTCACTGTACTTTGGTGCCAGACTACCTGTATTTCTAATACAGTGATGGAAGGCTATTGGGTACAGTCAAATACTTGTGAAGTTCATGAGTCAAGATGGGATTGATCCCTTCAGATTATAGAAATTAATGCATCACTGTATCTTAATCCTATAAAATTTGGTTAGGATAATCTGTGTGATCTATCACAGAATTTGAAAAAATTAAATACAATATGAATGACTCATCTAAGATTGATAGTTTAACCCTAGGTCATCCTGAGCATTAGGGACAAAGGGATGAATTATGTGATAACCATATACCGAAGTTTTTGAATGTTACTTTGCAATTATTCGACCTATCTGGACATTGGGCATATTGCTAGATGGTCACTATGATTAGTATAGGAAGGGGTTCCTATACTATCGAGTTAGTATTCGAACCTATGGAGTCACGCACAAAGTCAAACAACATAAAAAAGAATTGACCTAATATCTATGTATTCAATTTGAAAGTATAAGACTTGATTGAACATAAAGATTTACTTAATTAAAATTAAGTTATGGGTCATATGGAATTAAATACTGACTATGTCCAGCTAGCACTATACATGAGGTACAGATTTGGGGATGAATTTGATTGAATCTATGATCCAAAAAAATATGAGAGATTAGATTCAAGTTTTAATTATTTTAGATCAAATTTAATTTAATTAGACTTAATTTTGTTAAGGATAAATTGGATTAATTATTTAAGTTAGACTTAGACCTAAATCCTAATTAGATTAGGATTAGTAGCCTTTTCGAATTTGGTTCAAATCAGATTCAAATCGGATTCAAATTGAATTCAGAACTGAACAAAATTAGATTTGATGTACTTAGCCATGATTCTTTAGTATTCTCTCTCCTATTTAGCCAATCAAGATGGAAGAGGGATCTCCTTGGGCGTGCGGTATAAGGAGAGTGGTGCAAGTTGGCTCCTCTCCTATTTTCTTTAGGAATCCTCATGGTTCAGGGAGTTTGGATTTGATTCAAACTTAGAGAGTCCTATTTCTAACCCATCATGGTATTTGATTTGATCTAGGACTTCTTATCTATTTAAGGAGGTGTATGGAGAAGGAAGAGAGCAATGCAAGCAATCAAACGATCAATCAAGGAGTCTCCTCCCTTTGGGTGTCCCCTCTTCTTTGGGTGTGTTCTCCCCTTGGGCATCCCATCTCTTTGGTGTGGTGGCATATGAAGTTCTCCAAGGCATCAAGATTAGATCTCAAAGCTCTCTCCTCCTTCCTTTCTAAAGAAGATCTTCATCCTTTTCTCCTACATTGCTTGGTGTGCGAGTGAAGTAGAGAGTCTGGACCTCCGGATCTCGCAAAGTAACGATCTTTAGGAATCAATTAACCTCAATCATCTTTTCATTGTACATCAAGGTAACTTTCATAAGAGTTATAAAAAAATTTAATTCTAATTTATTCAATTTTTCTCCTGGCCATACGATACGGATCACATGTTTCTTCAATTGGTATCAGAGCCAGGTTCCATGTTATGATTGTGTAGTTAATTTTTTGATTTTTTTTGATTCTTTTGATCTAATTTTGAATCAAAAATTTTGATAAGATCAAAGATTATTTTAATCTGATATTTTTATATTTTTTGATCTAGTTTTGACCAGATTATCAGATCGAAATCAGTCTATGAAAAATAGTCCGTTAAAAATCTACTTTTAGTAGAATTTGTATGCAGATTTTTATTCTATTTTAAAACTTGATTATATATAGATTTAAATCTATTTTTGATATATTTTTATAAATATATTTCAATTGGAGAATTGATGTTTGAATCAGATTCAGATTTGAATTTATTTGATAGAGTTTCAGTTCTATTTTGGCAATGTATCTGCATATGTTTGATTACATCTTAATCCAGAATTTTTTTATGTAATCATTCATATTTTTTGAACAGATTTCTATGATATTTCAGATCTACATTAGATAATTTATATACCATATAAATTTAAGTTTTAGATCTGAAATAATTGTGATGTTATGTAATGATCTAATTAGATTAGATAAAATTTTGTATGCCATCATGTTATGAATATGATATGAACCAGAATTTTTTCTTTTACATATATGATATGTAGTGTAGAATTATTCTTAGTAGCTAAGTACTCGAATTGAATTGATCACCATGACCGTCTGGTCATAAGAGAAACCAAGGATTAAAGTTCCTCTCTTATCCAATCGATAGATTTTCTTATGATGTGTAGAGGTGCCAATGTGATTATAACTCTTGAAGAAGAACAATGAAATTTTTTTTTGAAATTGTTCTAATAATAAATTAGTTTAGATTAGATCTAATAAATTTATGATTAATTTTCTCTGATTTATATAAAATATTTAGATCTAAAAATAAGTTTCATAATCAGAAAATTAATGACATATGATGTAAGTTTTGCATAAAACCTTTTGTAAAATAGTTTGACAAATTGAAATAGTTTCAACATAGAATTTTATACACTTAATTAAGAATTAAGATATAAAAATCAAAAATCTAGATTTGAGAATTGAAGATCTTAAGATACCTCATAAACTGTTGGGGCTATGGGTTAGCTTGAATCAGGTTATCTAAACAGGTTAGACCTAGGGTTAGAATAAATATAGACTAAATAGAGAAATAGATTAAATCTAATCAAAAATTAAATTAGATTAAGTCAAAATTTTTTAGATCAACCTCAATAGTTGTAGTTTGATCTAGTACATATTTTTGACCATACCAAATGGACCTGATTATGACTCAATGGCCGAGCCCGAGTCCTTTGGCTGATCAAATCGAAACTAATCGACCAATTAGTATCTAAGGTAAGTTTGGCAGTTCGACTTGTGATTTTTAATTGGCAGCCTGCTTACCTAGCCATTTTGATGGTATCTAAGGCAAGCTTTGACAGACCCTCCCACCGATCTCACTTACCTGACTAATTTGGTAGATTATATTTTGATTAGGTCGCTAATTGATTTGAGTTGACCTATACCATTAAGGTTAATCAGTGTGACTGATTTAGGTATTGTTCAACCAGCTTATTTTTAGTCTTCTTTAATGATGTGGTGAAGCCAGTGGGAGGGCTATCAAAATGTTGGTTAACCTTTTCTCTTTATTTTAAACCAATTAATTAAATCTTCTAAATTATTAGATCCTTAAAATGACATAGTTATAGGGATAACTGAAGGGAAAAAACCCATTTCTCATGGATAAATAGGATTGCATTTAAATTTTTTTATACATTCAACTAAATAATCAAATTTTATTTGGATTGTAGCAGAATAGGGATCAAATATCTGAAATTTAGATTCAACCTTCGCGTAGGCCTGACACTGCAGGCCCTCTACTTCGCATGCATGTCGGGCAACGCAGAAAAGTGGGATGAATCTTTGGATTGATGTACCTTCGCAAGACCACCAAGATAAGAAAGAGAGGTGCTGGTGTGACCCTTCACACTAGGAAAGGGGATGCCTGAGGGCCCACGCCAAGAGAAAGAGGGGGTGGCAAGGAGGAGGACACGCCAAGGGTGGATGCCCCCAAGCTCTTCATGCCTCTCTCTCTCTCTTTCTCTCAATCTGATTTCTATGCTATGCATCCATAGGTAGAGATCCTCTCTATTTATAGATAACTTTCATGACCCAATAAGTATAGGACTCCTAATTCAAGCAAACTTTGAATCAGTCCACAACTTATCAAAGAAGGACTCATACATGAGAAAGGATTGGCACCTTATATGGCGCCTACTTTGCACCCACGCCCACACCCATATGGGATGGTCCACAACCAGCACCATATCAGGTGCTGGTTGTTCAAGGAGTGAAAGAGTCCCAGTGGAAAAAGGACTCTAAGGATCTCATCCAAAAATGATTCAATTCGAATCTAATTCGAAGCTGATTCGAAATAATTTTGAAAGACTATCAATCCTAAACTGTTTAAGACTTTAGGACTAAGTCTAACTTGAAATTTTGAACCTAATTTAGTCTAATTAATTCATATCTAATCTAAAATTAATTAGCACTTTAATCTAATCTCTCATAGGCTTCTTGGATCATAGATCAAAAATTGTTCATCCTCGGGATTGAACCTGAACCTTATGTATAGTGCTAGCTAGACATAGTCAACTCTTCAATTTCATTTGACCCATCACTTAATTTCAATCAAGTTAGTCTATATATTCAATCAAGTCAAGTACTTCTAAATTAGACATATAAATATAGGTCAATACTATCCTACGTCATCTGACTTGTGTGCGTGACTCTATAGGTTCGAACACTAAACCTCTAGCACAAGAACCAATCCCTGTACTAATCAAAGCTACCATCTAGCAATGGTTCCTAATATCCAGATAGATCAAATTATCGCAAAGAAATATTTCAGAACTTATACATATGGTTACTGCATAATTCATCTCCTTGACCCTAAATGCTCTAGGATGATCTTGGGTTAACTGTCGACCCGAAGTATTTCATCCACATTGTATTTCAACCTTTCAAATTCATCTCATGGATTATTTTGACCAAGATTTTACAAATTAAAATACAGTGATACATCAGCTCTTATAATCTAGAGGGGTCAATCCCATCTTGATCCACACACAAACTTCACAAGTACTTGATTATACTCAGTAGCTTTTCATCATTGTATTAGAAATTCAGATAGTCCGATACCAAAGCACAGTGAGTTACTTGCAAGTCACTATGGTGATCTTAGATCTGAGGGACACTTATGCCCATACGCTTCATGAGCAGCTCTTAATAGCAGAACACTCAACAGCTGAGTCACTTGTTTAGTGACGATATACTCCTATATCTCACCTATATGCCATACTAGTGTCACCACACTCCTTGGTTAAGAGGACAATCAACCCATATGGCACACAATGACCTCCACTCGATAAACATCATCATCCTATAATGATGTATCATTTGATCACGAACATATTTAAGAACTATATGATAAATTTTCTCTTTATCAGTTACTAATATAGTTCTAAAGACTCCATCAGAACATTAGAGTTCTACAAGGAATATGCAACTTTGTGATGAATAATGTCAAAATAACTTTTATTATCCATCAATAATTCATATACAAAAAGAACTCAATCGTCATACAATTAGTTTAGGATACATTTTCCAACAACTTCCACTTGGACTAAAGCCAATTGGGATAGTATTTTATATCCATCTTCCATTTGAAATCATCGAACTCTTTGATCCCGAAAGCTTTAGTGAAGGGTCGGCTAGGTTCTCCTTTCCATCGATCTTCTGAAGCTTGATGTCACCTAAGTTCAGGATCTTTCATACCAGGTGATAGCATTGTAGAATATGCTTGGGGCGCTGGTGTGACTTTGGTTCTTTCACCTGAGCTATGGCGCCAGAGCTGTCACAATACAGCAGGACAGAACCATCAATTAAAGGTGTAACTCTCAGCTTGGTGATGAATTTTTGCAACCACACCATCTTTTTTGCAGCATTCGATGCAGCATTATATTCTGCTTCGCATACAGAATTTGCCACAGTATGTTGCTTAAAACTCTTCCAGCAAACAGCTCCTCCATTCAAGGTAAACACGTAGCTCGACATATTTCTACTATCATCATAATTTGACTGAAAACTGAAATCAGTATATCCCATAAGTTTCAGATCAGTATCTTCATAAATAAGCCATTGGTCTTTAGTATTTCTTAAATACTTAAGGGTTGCTTTCACAACCTTCCAATGGTTTTAACTGAATCAGACTGGTACCTACTCACTACCCCAAATGAATAGGCCACATCTGACCTCGTACACATCATGGTGTACATAATATATCCCACTATCGAAGCTACAGTATTCTACTCATATGCTCTCTCTCCTCAGGGGTTGTCGGTTAATCCTTCTTAGAAGAGTAATTTCATGACCTATCGGAAGATAGTCTTCCTTGAAATTCTCCATGTTGAACCTCTTCAATATGGTATCGATGTACGTGGAGTGAGACAATCCAAGCAACCTTCTAGATCTATCCCTATAGATCTTCATCCCTAGGATGTAGGATGCTTCTCCCAAATCCTTCATGGAGAACTATGATGATAACCACAGCTTCATACTCTGCAAAGTCATGATATCATTTTCTACTAACAATATATCATCCATATACAGTATAAGAAAGATGATTACAGAATCGGTAATCCACTTGTAGATGCAAGGCTCTTCTCTGTTTCTAACGAAGCCATATATTTTGATCACCTTATCAAAACGCATGTTCCAACTCCTAGATGCCCGCTTAAGTCTATAAATTGACCTATTTAGCTTGCACACTTTTGACTCGTCTATGGATGTGAACCCTTTAGGCTGTATTATATACATCTCTTCTTCCAGCTCCCCGTTAAGGAAAGTGATTTTGACATCTATTTGTCAGATCTTATAATCTAAGTATGTAGCTATAGCAAGTATAATCTGGATGGATTTAAGCATTGCCACAGGAAAGAATGTCTCATCATAGTCAATACCATAACCCTGACAGTAACCCTTGGCAACTAGATGGGCTTTATAGGTCTTTATCTTTCCGTCCGCTCTTTTTCTTTGAAAATTTATTTACACCCTATAGGTTTTATCCCTTCGAATGGATCAACTAGTGTCCATACACTATTGATCTCCATGAACTCTATCTCGGACTTCATAGCCTTAAGATATTTCTAGGAGTCAGACCTTTGCATGGCTTCCATATAGGTGATCGGATCCTCATCATTCTCATCAAGTTCGATGGGATCACTATCTTGGATCAAAAAATTATAGTATCTGTTCGACTGACGTGGTATTCTATTGGATCTCTATAATGGTGCCTTTATTGGCTCTGGATTCAATTTTCCAATCAAATTCAATTTTATATGTGTCGGTCCTTCCACCTCTTGAACTTCACCAAGTTCAATTTTACAGATATTAGCTCATTCTCTAAGAAACTTCTTTTCAAAAGACTGCCCTGCTGCTGACAAACATCTTTTGCTCTGTAGTGAGGTAGAAGTAGTATCCTTTAGTTTCTTTGGGTATCCTATAAAAAGCATCTTTCAAACATAGGTCCAAGCTTATCTGTTTTAAATGCTTGATATAAGCTAGATGCCCCTAGACCCTAAGGTGTGAGAGCATCAGCTTATGCCCAGTCCATATCTCATACAAATTTTATTGACAGACTTGCTCAACATCTTATTCAGAATGTAATAGATAGTTTCTAGAGCATATCCCCAAAAGAAGATTGACAAACTTGCAAAGCCCATCATGGATCGGATTATGTCTAACAAGGTTTGTTTCCTCTTTTCTGACATCCCGTTATGTTGTGATGTTCTAGGAGAGGTCCACTGTGAGAAAATTTTATTTTCTTCTAGATATGTCAGAAAGTCACTGGTGAGGTATTCACCTCCTCGATCTGACCGAAGTGTCTTAATACTCTTCCCAGTCTGTTTCTCTACTTTAGTACAGAATCGTTTGAACATTTCAAGTGATTCTGATTTATGGTTCACAAAATAAATATACCCATACCTCGATAGATCGTCTGTAAACGTAATGAAGTAGTAGTATCCTCCTCTAGCACTTATGTTCATAGGTCCGCATACATCAGTATGTATTAGACCTAGGACATCATTGGTTCTTTCATCTTTTTCTTAAAAGGTGACTTAGTCATCTTACCAAGCAGACAGGATTCACAGATAAGTAATGATTCACAATCATCTATTTCAAGGACATGCTCTTTGATTAACTTGTTGATCCTATTCTTGTTCACATGACCAATCCTACAATGCCAAAGGTAGAATTCACTAATATTATCTAATTTAGGATATTTACTAGATGTGTATATTATACCAACGGGTCGTGATATTATGTATATGTCATGTCTTAATTGTCCTCGTATAATTGTAGTATCTTCATAATGATATCATAAAATCATCCTTTATTATAAACTTAAAATCAAGTTTGGCCAAAAGGCCTATAGAGATGATATTCATCAAAAAAAAAGACAATAATGACAATCATCTAATGTGACACTACTGGACTCGAAAACAAGCTGCAAAATTCTCAAAGCTAGGACCGGAACAAGGCTTCCATCTCCAACGTTTAGGAACTGCTCGTCCTCTCGAAACTTTTTACTACCTACAGATCTTACATCGAATTGCATATATAAATCAGACTTTTGATATCCAATACTTAGGTAGTAATATCACAAACAGAGAAATTATAAAGAGTTATCATATAAGTATCTTACGAAGCAACCATTTGCTTCTTTCTCTTATTTTTAAGCCTGTTCGAATCAAGAGTGGCCATATAAGTAGGATAATTCTTTTTCAATAATCCAGCTTCTTGAAAAAGAAGCATTCTGCCTAGCTCTTGTCGATTTTCAACATTTTGCTTTGCTTAGGATCGACGACATGAGTTTTCTGTACCTTCTTCTTCCTTTTCTAAAGAATCGATGACCTACAGATGAACCTCTCACAACATGCACTGGCTCCTTCTAAAGCTGGTGGGCCTTCTCAAAAGTCTACAGCAACCCTAGCAAACTATGGTAGTTCACTGTAGGCTTCGTCATTCTGTAATGACTGAGAAAGGGTAGGTAGGATTTCAATAGTGAGTTAAGGATAGTATTCTTACCTAACTGTTCATACAATAAAAAGTCAAGTTTGTTCAAACGTGCAATCTGCTCAATCATATACAATACATGATCGGTGACTGAAGTCTCCTCTCGCATACGGGCATTGAACACTGCGTAGGAGATTTTGTGTCTCTTCGCATCCTCAGCAGTACCGAAGAACTCATTCAATATTTGAATGATCTCCTCTGACTGCACATCCTCGAAATTACGGCTAAGTTCGTCATTCATCACTGCCGTCATTACACAACGCACAGTCATGCGGTCATTGAGCCACTTCACATATCTCTTGCTACACGAGGAGCATTGACAGTAGGTTCTTCAGGTGCCTCATCCATGAGGATGTATTGAATCCTCTTGTGCTCCAAGATGATCTTCAACTTTCGATATCAGCTATCGAAGTTGGGTCCGATGAGCTTGTCATTATCCAACAGTGAACGGAGAGATAGTGTGTTGGCCATAGCTGAAAAAAAAATAAAACCTATTAGTATATGAATTACTTTTAATCCTAAAGACATAAACTTTAGTCTAAAAGTTCTTTCACTATTTTGTATGAATTGGTAGTATCTATCTTCAACTCGAAAAATTATATTAATTTCTTAGCAGATACTAGAATCTACACAAACTACATTTGGGTCTGAGTGTAGCTCGGCTAATCCTAGTGCATCCATGGTAGGTTCATAACCAATTATTTCTCCAAACAACTTTCAGCAATTAGATTTTACCCCAGGCTTCTCTTCAGTAGGTGTGTGGTGCCTCCACTGAAAATTTTAGTTAGATTCAACCATTAACATGACAACACCAAGTACATCCAACAAATAGATATCCAGGCCCGAGTGTGGCTCGGCCAACCTGAGCATTGATCTGAAGGTACAATATGGTGGTCATATGATGGATGATAATTTCAATATGTAATAGACATCAGGTGTATGGTGCCTCCAATACCTATTTGAAATATTAGATTCATTATCATGCACCTTAATGGGAAGCTATGAACAAGTTATCTCTATAACTGTATCATTTTATGGACCTAATAATTTAGAGGATTTGATTTATACTGATTTGAGAATAAGAAAAGAGATTGACCTGCAAGTCATAAATTCTTCCACTAACTTCATCAAGTCATGTAGCAGATTAGACACAAGCTTGTCTAAAGACACCTAAATCAGTTATATTGATTAACCTTGATAGCATGAGTCTGCTCGAATTGACGAGTGATCTTATCAAAATACAATCCATCATGTTGGCCAGATAAGTGAGATCAGTGGAAGGAATGTGCCATTAACTCACCGTAGACGTATCTAGGTGAGTAGCTCCCAATTAAAAACCACTTATCAAATCTGTCAGACTTATCTTAGATACCAACTGGTTAATTAGTTTCGATTTGATCCATCAGAAGATTCGGACGCAATCACGGAGCCATGATCATGGTCCATTTATTAAGATAAAAATATGGATTTGATCAAACTTCAACTATTGAGGTTGATCTAGAGAAATTCTGACCTAATCTAATTCAACACTTGATTAGATTTAATCAATTTCTCTATTTGGTCCATATTTATTTCTAACCTTTGGTCTAACCCATTAGAAGGACCTGATTCAAGCTAACCCATAGCCCATCAATTTATGTGGTGACTTAATGATCTGCAATACTCAAATCTAGATCGTTTAAACTTAATTCAAAATTAAGTATGTGAAATGTATATTTCAGTTTGTAGAATTATTCTACCAGGATTTCAGATGAAGCATACCATATGTTTCAACTTATGAAAATAATTTTTATAATATGTTCAATAATTAAATATGTATAGGTATGATCTAAACTTCATACATACATCTCATACATCATGATAACTTTTAGATCAATACTGATTACATCTAATGTAACATGCTATTTAGATTCTAAAATAATTTTATATCTAAATTTTATCTTATTGTAATAAATTATAAATCACTTTAGATCTAATCTAAATATATTTATGATCAAAATAATTTATAAGAATCTGTTCATTTTTCTTCTTTGTGAAATCGGACCACAATGATACCCCTACACGTCATAAGAGAACCCGTTAAATGAGCAAGAGAGGGAGATTAATCCCTTCGATCTCTTATGATCAGACGGTCTGATGATCTTATCAATCTGAGTAATAGGCTACTAAGATCTGAAATCTAATTTCATATATAATCACATTAACATATAATTTTGACAAAAATAGTTTATGTCATGAACATGTCCTTGATCTTATCAATCATATTTTTCATCTAATCTAATTTAATTTGATGCATCATCATATAAAATCTGAAATACATCTTATACTAATCATAAGATATCAATTTTAGATCTGATATTATATAAAAAATTAATTAGATACAAACATAAACGCATAAGGATTAAATTTTGATTAAATCTATTTTGATATAGTACTGAATTTTGTTAGAAATTAGATCTGAAAATCTATCAAAATAGATTCAATTTAAATCTGAAATAAGCCCAACTTCATTACTAAAATAATAATATTAAAATTTTATTAAATAAATTTAAATAAATTTTAAATCAGATTGTTATTCCAATAAATTTTATAACAATAAAATTCCGTTATAATAAACTTATAGCAAACCTTAACCAACCATTGATTAGGTTCTTATAATCCAATCAAAATCAGATCATAAATTTTATTTAAATAGATTTAAATTATATTTAATATCTAACATAAAATTTTAATTACATACATTATATAAATATTTCAAAAAATTTAGTTATACATCTATGTATCAAAGCCTGGCTCTGATACCAATTGAAGAAAAGAACCTATTTCTTGCAGATAATCAGAGTTGCATCTAAAATTTTTATACATTCAACTAAATAAAGATTAAATCTTTATCTAAATTGTAGTAGAATAATGATCAAATCTTCAAAATCTGGATTCAACCCTCGCATAGGCCTGGAACTGCAGGTCCTCTACTTCGCACGCACGCCAGGCAATGTAGGAAAGTGGGATGAATCTCTGGATTGATGCACCTTCGCAAGGACACCAAGCAAGGGAAGAGAGGTGCTGGTGTGACCCTTCACACCAGCAAAGGGGATGCCCAAGGAGGGCCCATGCCAAGAGGAAGAGGGGGTGGCAAGGAGGAGGACACGCCAAGGGTGGACGCCCACAAGCTCTTCACGCCTCTCTCTTTCTCTCTTTCTCTCAATTTGATTTCTATACTTTGCATCCATAGATAGAGACCCTCTTTATTTATAGATAATTTTTATGACTCAATAAGTATAGGACTCTTAATTCAAATAAACTTTGAATCAGTCCACAACTTATCAAAGAAGGACTCCTACATGAGAAAAGATTGACGCCTTATATGGTGCCTACTTTGCACCCTGGCCCACACCCATGTGGGATGGCCCACAACCACCACCATACTAGGTGCTGGTCAGCCAAGGAGTGAGAGAGTTTCAGTGAAAAAAGGACTCTAAGGATCTCATCCAAAAATGATTCAATTCAAATCTAATTCGAAGCTGATTCGAAATAATTTCGAAATGCTGTAAATTCTAAACTGTTTAGAACTTTAGGACCAAGTCTAACTTAAAATTTTAAATTCAATTAAGTCTAATTAATTTAGATCTAATCTAAAATTAATTAGTACTTTAATCCAATATCTCATAGGCTTCTTGGATCATAGATCAAAATTATTCATCCTCGGGATTGAACCTAAACCTCATGTGTAATGCTAGCTAGACATATTCAACTCTTCAATCCTATTTGACCCATCACTTAATTTTTAATCAACTTAGTCTATATGTTCAATCAAATCAAATACTTTCAAATTAGACATATAAACATAGGTCAATATTTTTCTACATCGTCTGACTTGTGTGCGTGACTCCACAGGTTTGAACACTAAGCCGGTAGCATAAGAACTGATTTTTGTACTAATTGAAGCTACCATTTAGCAATGGTATCCGACGTCTGGATATGTCAAATTATCATAAAAGAATATTTCAGAACCTATGCATATGGTTACTATATAATTCATCCCTTTGACCCTGAATGCTCTAGGATGATCTTGGGTTAACTGTCAACCCGTAGTGTTTCATCCACATGGTATTTCAACCTTTCAAATCTATCTCATAGAATATCCTGATCAAGATTTTATTAATTAAATACAGTGATACATCAGCTCTTATAATCTGGAGGAGTTAATCCCATCTTGATCCATACAGATTTCATAAGTACTTGACTGTACCCAGTAGCCTTCCATCACTACATTAGAAATCCAAATAGTCTAACATCAAAGCATAGTGAGTTGCTTGTAAGTCACTATGGTGATCTCAGATCTGAGAGACACTTATGCCCATACACTTCGTGAGCAGCTCTTGACAGCAGAATGCTCTGCAGGTGAGTTTTCTATTAAGTGACGATATACTCCTACATCTCATCTGTATGCTATACCAGTATTATCACATTCCTTGGTTAAGAGGATAACCAACCCATATAATACATAACGACCTCCACTCGATAAACATCATCATCCTGTAATGACGTATCATTTGATCGCGAATATGTTTAAAAGCTATATGATAAATCTTCTCTTTATCGATTACTAACATAGTTCTAAGGACTTCATCATAATACAAGAGTTCTACAAGAAAGATATAACTTTGTGATGAATAATATCAAAATAATTTTTGTTATTAATCAATAATTCATATACAAAAGAAACTCAATCGTCATACGATTGGTTTTAGGACAGATTTTCCAACAATAACTAGTTCATAGCCTCCCATTAAGATGCATGATAATGGGTCCAGTATTCTAAATAAGTATTGGAGGTGCCACACACCTATTGTTTATTAGATATTAAAATTATCATTCATCATATGACAACCTCGCAGTGTCTTTCAGATCAATGATCAGGTTCATCGAGCCACACTCAGACCTAGACATTCGTTTGTTAAATGCACTCGATATGGTCATATTAATAGTTGGATCTAACTAAAATTTTAGCGAAGGTGCCACATACCTCCTGTAGAGAAGCCTAGGGCAAAATATATTAATAAAAATTATTTAAAAAATAATTGGTTAAGAACCTACCCATAGATGCACAAGGATTGGCTGAGCTACACTCAGGCCTGTGTGCAGTCTATGTGGATTCTAGTACTTGCTAAGAGATTATTAATGTAATTCTTTGAATTGAAGGTAGAGGCTATCAATTTATATAAATAATGAGAGAACCTTTAAACTAAAGTTCAAATCTTTAGGATTAAATAATTTATATACTAATAAGATTTTATTTTTTTTATAGCAATGGCTAACACTTTATCGCTCCGCTCGTTGTTGGACAGTGACAAGCTCATTGCCCTAATTTCAATAGTTGGTATCAAAAGCTCAAGATTATCTTAAAGTATAAGAGGATCTTGTATGTACTTACAGATCCAGCACTCGAGGAGCCCATCCCGAACACTCATGGTGTGGTCTGAGACACCTACCAGAAATGGCTCAGCGATCGAGTCACTATGCATTACATTATGAGGGTGGCTACAAACGATGAGTTCAGCTACAAATTTAAGGATGCTTAGCCAGAGAAAATTTTTCAAATGTTGAATGAATCCTTTGGCAGTCCTAACGAAATTGAGAGGCATAAAATGTCTTATGCTATCTTCAATGCTAGGATGAGGGAGGGGGCATTGGTCATTGATAATGCACTATACATGATCGAGCAGATCGAATATCTGAGTAAACTTTGATTTTTCTTACATGAGCTGCTAGAAAAGATGTGATCCTGAATTCTTTGCCCAAGTCCTATCTACCTTTCTTAATTATTATAGAATGACTAAGCCTATAGTAAACTGCTATGGTTTGCTAGGGCTATTACAGACCTTTGAGAAGGATAACCAGCTTCAAAAGGAGCTGGTGAATATGGTGGGTGGTTCCTCTTCTAGGCGCATCTCTTTAAGAAAAGGAAGAAGAAGAATAAGAAGAAGGTGCAGCATACTAGAGCTCGAAAGCCCAATCAGAGCAAGAAGTCAAAAGTTGACAAGAGCCAGATAGAGTGCTTTTTCTATAAGAAGCTGGATCATTGAAAGAGGAATTATCCTCAGTATCTAGCCTCCTTTGACCTCAATAGGCCAAATAAGAGAAATAAATAATCGATTGCTGGATAAGGTACTTATATGATAACTTCTTATAATTTTTCTGTGTGATACTACTACTTGGGCATTGGATATTGGAAGTCTAATTAACATTTGCAATTTCATTACAAAGACTTCAAGTCAGTAGAAAATTTAGAGATGGCAAATGATTTCTGAATATTGGAGATGAAAATCTTATTCCAGTTCTAGTCTAGGAACTATTCAGCTTATTTTTGAGTCTAGAATTGTCATATTAGATGATTGTCATTATTGTCCTTCTTTTTAATGATTATCATCTTCGTAAGTCTTTTGGCCAAAGTTGGTTTCAACTTTTAATAAAGATAAATTTTGTGATATCATTCTGAATGATACTATAATTTTATATGGACAATTAAAATATGGCATATACCTTCTATCATAGTCTGTTAATGCAATGTACACATCTAATCAACACCCTAAAGTAGATAATATCAGTGATGCTTATCTTTGGCATTATCGGCTAGATCATGTGAACAAGAATAGGATGGACAGACTAACTAAAGAAGGAATCCTCGACATTGATGATTGTGAATGGTTACAGACCTGTGAATCCTATCTTCTTGGTAAGATGACAAAGATATCTTTTAATGGAAAAGGTGAGCGAGCTGCTGATGTTTTGAGTCTAGTATATAGCGATGTATGTGGACCCATGAGCACAAATGCCAAGGGTAGATTCAACTACTTCATTACTTTCATTGATAACCTATCGAGGTATGGATATGTCTACCTTATGAAACATAAGTCTAAATCTTTTGAAATGTTTAAATGATTCCATAGTGAAGTAGAAAAATAAACTAAAAAGAGTATTAAAACTCTTCGATTAGATCGAGGAGAAGAATACCTTATCAGTGAATTCCTAACATATCTAGAAGAGAATAGAATTCTCTCTCGATGGACTTCTCTGGGTACACCACAACCTAATAGGATGTCAGAAAGGAGGAATTGAATACTGTTAGACATGGTTTGATCTATGATGGGATTTACGACTCTGTCAATCTCCTTTTAGGGTATGCTCTAGAAACTACTTGCTATGTACGGAACAAAGCTCCAAGCAAGTATGTCAATGAAACTCCATATGAGATATGGATAGGGCGTAAGCTAGTACTCTAACACCTTAAGATTTAGAGATGTCCGGCTTATATCAAACGTTTAAAAGTAGATAAGCTTGGATCCAGGTTCGATAAGTACTTATTTGTAGGGTATCCAAAGAAATAAAAAGATACAATTTCTACCTCGTTGAAGAATAAAAGGTGTTTGTCAGTAATAGGACAGTCTTTTTAGAAAGAGAGTTCCTTAAAGAAAGAACTAATGCCACTAAGATCGAACTTAGTGAAGTTTGTGAGGTAGAAAATTAGACATCTTTGAGTAGAAATACAGAACCAAATTTGATTGAAAATTAAATCCAGAGCCTATTATAGAGACACCATTAAGAAGATCTGATAGAATACCATATCAATCAGACAGAAACTATAATTTTTTAATCCGAGATGGTGATCTTGTCGGACAAGATGAGAATGATGAGGATCCGATTATCTATATGAATGCCATGAAAAGGCTCGACTATGAGGAATGGTTAAATGCCATGAAATCCGAAATAGAATCTATGGAGATCAATAGTGTATGGATACTTGTTGATCCACTCGAAGGGATTAAATCAATAGGGTGAAAATGGATCTTCAAAAAAAAAGAGAAGCGGACGGAAAGGTAGAGACTTATAAAGCTCATTTAGTTGTCAAAAGATATCATCAACGTTATGATATTGACTATGATGAGATATTCTCTCCTATGATAATGCTCAAGTTCATTTGGATTATGCTTGCTATAGTAGCATTCCTAGATTATGAGATCTGATAAATGGATGTTAAAACTATTTTTCTCAATAGAGAGTTGGAAGAAGTGTATATGATACAACCTGAAGGATTTACATCCATAAATAAATCTAAAGTGTACAAGCTAAATAAGTTTATTTATGGATTGAAGCAAGCTTCTCGGAGTTGGAACATGTATTTTGATAAGACGATCAAAATGTATGGCTTCATTAAGAATGGAGAGGAGCCTTGCATCTATAAATGGGCTAATAGTTCTATAGTCATTTTTCTTATACTGTATGTAGATACATACTCTTAATAGAAAATGATATTCCTGCTTTACAAAGTATAAAACTGTGGCTATCATCACAGTTCTCCATGAAGAATTTGGGAGAAGCATCCTACATCTTAAGGATGAAGATCTATAGAGATAGATCTAAAATATTGCTTGGATTGTCCCAATCCATATATATTGATACCATGCTAAAACAATTCAGCATGAAAATTTTAAAAAGGCTATTTACTAATAGGCCAATGAATTATCCTCTCTAAGAGATTGTCTGACAACTCCTCGAAAGAGAGGGTGTATGAGGAGAATTTCATATGTCTCGATTGTGAGATCTATCATATACGTTATGATATATACAATATCGGATGTGGCCTACTCATTAGAGATAGTGAGTAGGTATCAGTTTGATCCAGATGAGAACCATTGAAAAGTTATAAAGATAATTCTTAAGTATTTGAAAAATACTGAGGACCAATGGTTAATCTATAGAGATATTAATTTTAAACTTATGAGATATACTGATTTCAATTTTCAGTCAGATCATTATGATAGTAAAATTATGTTTGGTTATATTTTACTTTATATGATAGAGCGATCTGCTGAAAGAATTTCAAGTAGTACACAGTAGCTGATTCAGTATATGAAGTAGAATATATTGCGGCATCCGATGTTGTAAAGAATGTTATTTGATTGAGAAAGTTCATCTGCGAACTTGAAATGGTTCCCTCAGTTGAAGGTCCAATTCTACTATATTGCGATAGCATTGGTGCCATCGCTCAAGCCAAGAAATTCAAGTCTCATCAAAGAATCAAACATATTCTGCATTGCTATCACCATGTTCGTGAGATCGTAGTCGAGGTGACATCGAGTTGCTGAAGATTGATGGAAAAAAAATTTGACCGACCCTTCACTAAAGCTCTCGAGGCCAAGGAGTTCGATAACCACAAATGAAAGATGGGTATTAAATATAATCCTGATTGGCTTTAGTCCAAGTAGGAGTTGTTGAAAATATATCCTAAAGTCAATTGTCTATCTGTAGATGATTGTACTCTTTATAATTTGTATATAAATTATTAATGAATAAAATTATTTGATAAATTCATCATAAAAGTACATCTTTTTTGAACTCTTGTGTTATGATGAAGTCCTTAGAACTATAATATAATTGATAAGGAAGGATTTATCGAATAGTTCTTAAACTTGTTTGTGATCGAATGATACGTTATTAATAAGGATAATAACATTTATCGAGTATAGGCTATTGTATACCATATGGATTGATTGTCCTCTTAATCAAAAAGTGTAGAGATACTGGTATGGCATACAGGTGAGATGTAGGAGTACATCGTCACCGAACAGTGACTCATCTGTGGAGCATTCTGTTGTCAAGAGCAGTTTGCGAAGGATATGGGCATAAATGTCCCTTTGAACTAAGATCACCATGGTGACTTGCAAGCAACTCATTATACTTTGATATCTGACAACCTATATTTTAATACAATAATGAAAGGCTACTGGGTACAATCAAGTGCTTATGAAGTCGGTGTGTGAGTCAAGATGGGATTGATCCCTCTAAATTACAGGAGTCAATGCATCACTATATCTCAATCCAGTAAAATCTTGGTCAAGATAATTCATGTGATTTATTATATGATTTGAAAATGATTGAAATACAATGTGGATGACTCATCTAGGGTTGACAGTTTAATCTTAGGTCATCTTGAGCATTAGGGTTAAAGGGATGAATTATGCAGTACTCATATGCTGAGGTTCTTGAATGTTGCTATACAATTATTCGATCTATCCAGATATTGGATATCATTGCTAGATGGTCACTACGATTAGTATAAGAGGGTTCTTGTACTACCAGCTTAGTGCTCAAACCTATGGAGTCACGCATAAAGTCAAACCACATAAAAAAGAATTAACCTAATATCTATGTGTTCTATTTGAAAGTATGAGACTTGATTGAATATAAAATTTATTTAACTAAGAATTAAGTTATGGATCATACGGAATTAAATACTAACTATGTCCAGCTAGCACTGCGCATGAGGTGCAAGTTTGATTCTGGAGATAAATTTGATTGAATCTATGATCCAAAAAAATATAAGAGATTCGATTCAAGTCCTAATTATTTTAGATCAGATCTAATTTAATTAGACTTAATTTTGTTAAGGCTAAATCGGGTTAATTATCTCCATTAGATTTAGACCTAAATCCTAATTAGATTAGGATTAGCAGTCTTTTTGAATTTGGCTCAAATCAGATTCGAATTGGATTCGAATTGAATCCATATCTGAATCAAATTATATTTGGGGCACTTAGCCATGATTCCTTGGTATTCCCTCTCCTATTTGGCTGACCAAGATGGAGGAGGGGTCTCCTTGGGTGTGTGGAATAAGGAGAGTGGCGTAAGTTGGCACCTCTCCTACTTTCTTTAGAAATCCTCATGGTTTTGGGAGTTTGGATTTGATTCAAACTTGGAGAGTCCTATTCCTAACCCATGAAGGTATTTGATTTGATCTAAGACCTCTTGTCTATTTAAGGAGGGGCATGGAGAAGGAAGAGAGCAACGCAAGCAATCAAACAATCAATCAAGGAGTCTCCTCCACTTGGGCATCCCCTCTTCCTTGGGCATGTTTTCCCCTTAGGTATCTCATCTCTTTGGTGTGGTGGCATACGGAGTTCTCCAAGGCATCGAGATCAAATCTTAAAGCTCTCTCCTCCTTCCCTTCTGAAGAAGATCTTCAAGTAGGATTTGTGCCCTAGAAGCCAATTGTTGACTGACACACTTTGTAATTTCAAGATTTTAACTTATACTTATAATTTTTATTAATAAAGGGCTTATTCTTTTCAATCATGTTTATGTGCTCATGATTTATCCTAAAATTAACAAAGATGATTTTGTATATTCTTAAAGAGTTAAGAATTTGAGACATACATTAATTAGTGATTAATTTCTAAATACTCTCGATCAAAGGATCGTCACGGAGGACAGTGATCAATCTATTTGAGATCGGTGTACAGTTCACCTCCTTTGTGCGCAGATGAGTCTTGAGTCTGTAGTGTAGGGACACTGGGGTGAGAGTGTGGATGATTGTTAGAGAACAACTTGCACTGAGTGTGACCAACACGAGAAACCACATGGATGTCTACTCAGTCGTCAGTGGTCTTCTCGATGCTACAGTAGTGTGAGTGGTCCTTTGACCGCAGTGTCATTGGCTATTCACAGCGAGGCTACTGAGTTTGACTGTATATTTTTTGGACCCTAGCCATTCGTATATTTACTATATATGTTAGCTTCAGTAGGTATAGGTTTGCTATTTGGAGTAGGATGCATCTAGATGGAATCTATCGATCTTGGTAGAAAAGAGAAGTCCTATGTGATTTGCGAGATTGAGTTCAGAAAGTCTTTGACCAAAGTAAGTATGAATACTAAAAAAGAGTTTTCACAGAATTCACAAATAAACTCGAGTCGATGCAATCCAGCATATGACTAACAATGAGATCTGATGAGTTCTCCATGACCTCCGTCAAGTCGGGACTCATGATAGAAGGACTGAATCATACAATAATTGCACCTAAGGATTCATATTTTCATTCTATTAGGTTGCCACTACATACTGCTAGGTATCACTGATGGATTGTGAGACTCATCAGGCATCATCTTGATGATCGATGGCCCTTGAACGATAAAATTGAAATTATTTCAATCCATCGAAAAGAGTTTCGATGATATTATGATAGAGATCATAATATATCTCACTATCATATAGAATGAAATCTATGGGGTCACACATTAAGGGATTTAATCTTGAATTTATCAATTGAACTTATGAAGTTCTAATTGGATTAGAGTTTATTGAAATCCTATGGGGTTTAAGAGAACCATGCTAGCACATGATTAAACCTAATTCTTCTCGAAACTTCGATTAGATCAAAATCCAAAAGCCTTGAACCTAACATAACTCTATTTGGGTTTAATTTGGCTCTTAATTATGAGCCTAAGAGGATTGGATTGTGTCAATGAGTTGGCATGAATTATCTCCTCGTTATCTCTACATAATCTCTTAATTATCTCTAAGTGGTGTGTGGAATAGAAGGAAAGAAGCGTGGCACCTTCTTCTCTTTTTGGCAAGACTAAGGGCACCAACCCCCTAGATATGGCAAGAGGGGCCCGTCCCCTCTTATGGATTGGCATGGAGGAGGGAGAGAGGGGTCACGCCCCTTCTTATATGTTAAGAAACCCCATAGGGGCACCAAGTGTTGGCACCTCAAACTATCTGCCCTATATGAGATGGGGTGCCCTACATACTTGCCAAAAGTGGTTGATTACATGCCAATTAAGTCTAATTTTATTGAAAAAAATTAGATTAAAAAAGTAGAGTATTCTTATGAGATAAGGATATACTTTTCTAAGTTATTGGATTTCTTTTTGACTCCAGATAGAGCCTATATAAAGAGAAGGTCTCTTAGGGTTTCTAATAAGTTGAATTTTATGAGACAAAAATTCTCCCTCTTCCTTCTCCATGCCTTCCCTCCTTCCTTTAATCTTTCCCATGCCCAAGGTTGGGCATCCCACCTTCCACATGCCAAGAGTCGAGGAGCAGTCCATCTTCAGCGAGAAACGTAGAGAAAAAGCTACAGATCAAGGAATTGATCCTACAGTCTAGATCAAGGAGTTGATCTAAGTTCTAAAGGCTGAGATCCTGCTTGGAGAAGAAGGATCTAGTACGAGAAGATCAGTTCGAGATTGATCCTAGGGGATATCCGTAGAGGTCGGACATGTGTGCTGCTTGAGAATCTATGAACTTGTGATCATCAGTTACGGTGAAGTTCTACCCACTCTAAGATATTGAGATTCGATCTCATACTTACTTTTAATTTCAGATTACATGTATATCTTTTTCTTCTGGGCTTGGGTAGGATTAGATATGATCTTATGCATGTGGGTTAAGGGTTTAATCTGATCATTTTTTCACTACAATCAAGAGACTTTTGAAATCTACACATGCTGCATACTTGATTTTCTTATAGTAGATCAGAGCTAGGTTTTTAAAGATGCATATGATCTGATTTTAGTTTAGATCTGAAAGTTTTAGTGATTTAAAATCGATCTTGTGCTGATATAAGGTTGCCTTAGTATAGAGTTTACCCGCTATATTGCAAAGGTTGTCCTAGCACGAGATTGATCGATTTTAAAAATTATTTTCAAAGCAAATAAATCAATCTTTTAGATCTAAAAAATTATATATGTGATATATTTAATTTAAATTTAGATCTAAAATTAGAATGATTAAAAGTTCACATCAAACTAGTATAATGTTATCCTGGTCTAGGGTTTACCCCCTACATTGAAAAGGTTGTCTTAGTTTGATGCAAATCAATTTTAAAAATATTTT
>KE509294.1:4022-23764 GCA_000441515.1 Elaeis oleifera | reverse complement strand
GTCTTATTATCTTTAGCAAATAACTCTCTATTTTTGATTTTCATTAGAGCTCGCTTGAGCATAGATTTGAAAATTATTTTTAAACCAAGTCTCTGTGGGATCGACCTGTACTCGCTGGTCATGCTACTCTGCAAGGTTCAATCCAGAGATCGGATGTCTCATATTATTTGGTGAGGTACAATCTAGAGATTAAGTGTCTCACATCATTTGGTGAGATCTAATCTAGAGATCGGATGTCTCACATCATTTGGTGAAGTTTAATTCAGAGATTGGGTGCCTTACATCAGGTTGTTCTGATTTGGTTGGAATTTTTGTAGCCTTAGTTCGATTTTTTTTGATCTTGTTTGGACACCTGAATTTCTTCTTATCATCATCCTCATTTGATCAATTTTCATCGATCTGGTTTGAATGAAGAAAAATTCTTCAATTGAACTTATGATCAGAACCTTATCTTTATTAGGACAGAAAATGAATGTTTTATTGAAAAGATTTCATTGATAGTATGTTCTAAGATTTCCAGCATTCCATGTTATGGAGATGATTGTATTATCCAGATTTTCAATTCGGTAAGCTCTTAGATGGATTACTTCGATAATTTGATAAGGTCCTTCCCAATTTAGAGTGAGTTTCTCTTGCTCCATTGATTTCAAGAGTTCAGCTTGTCAGAGAACCAAATCACCATTATGAAAAATTTTGAGTTTTATTCAAAAATTATAATATTTGGCCACCTTCTATTTATAAGCCATCATATGGATCTGGGCTCTTTCTCGAGTTTCATCAAGTAGATTGAGATCATTTTTCAATCGATCTGAGTTACTTTATGTATGAAAATTTTCTATTCTGATCGTAGGTAGATCGATCTCAATTGATATTACATCTTTTGATCCAAAAGTGAGTTTAAAAGGTGTTTCTCTTGTTGATCTTTAAGGTATAGTTCTATATGCCTAAAGAACATTATAAAGCTCTTCTGTTCAAAGTCCTTTAGCTTCAAAAATCTTATTATTAAATCCTGAAGGACAGTTCTATTAGTGACTTTAATTTTTTCATTTGATTGTGAATGATCGACTAAGGTAAATTTGTGATCAATGTAGAGCTTAGAATAGAATTTTTAATTTTAATTATCAAATTATCATCCATTATCTGTGATTATGACTTGAGGCAAATCAAAATAATAGATAATTGATTTTCACATAAAATCTTATATCTTTTCTTAGTGATTTGTGCTAAGGGTTCAGTTTCATCCATTTAGTAAAATAATCAATAGCCATAACCAAAAAATTTTTTATCCCATGGCCATTGAAAAAGATCCCAGAATATTCATTTTCCACTTAGCAAAGAACCATAGTGCTGTAATAGAAATAAGCTCAGTAGTAGGCTGGTATTGAATATTGATGTACCTTTGACATTGTTCACACTTATTCACAAGATCAATAGAATCTTTTTGAATAGTAGGTTAATAATAACTTTATCAGATTATATTTTATAAGCTAAAGATCTGCCCCCTAAGTGATTGCCACAAATTACTTCATGAACTTCTCGAAGGGCATAATCACTTTCGATGGTCTCAGGCATCGAAGTAGTGAGAATAAATACGATCTCTTATATAATTGATTATCTAGAATGACATATCATGGGGCCAATTTTTAATTTTCTTGCTTCAACTGGATCAATCGATAAATTTTTTTAGTAAGATACTCCATTAATGGATCAATCCAACTTAGCTCATCTTCAATTTGAGCAATTGGCAAGGCCTTAATACTGGGCATTTCAAGAATATCAACGAGAATAACTTGATTAAGCTCGAAGAAACCTGATGTGGCCAAATGAGATAGGTCGTTAGCTTGAACATTTTTTGACCTTGAGATTTGTATGATTTTTAGATCTTCGAAGCATTTTGATAATTCTCTGATATTACACAAATATTGACACATTATGAAATCTTTAACTTCAAATTGACCTCGTACCTAATCGATGATAAGTTGAGAATCTATAAAACTTTAAGTCTTTTAACATTGAGCTCTTTAGCCATCTTAAGTCCTACAATTAGTATCTCATATTCTACACCATTGTTTGACATATCAAAATTGAATCTCAAGGTGCGTTCAGTGACAACACCTTCTGGGCTCGCTAAAATTAACCAACTCCATTTTTTTCGAATTTGAGGCTCCGTCAACATGCGGTATCCAATAAGAGTCCGTGTTGATTTTTTCAAGCCTTCTAAGATTGATTCTTCATCAGAAATAGAGCATTCTACAATAAATTAGCTAGCACTTGAGCTTTCAATAAAGATTGAGATCAATAATGAATATCAAATTCACTCAATTCAATGATCTATTTGGCTATTTGATCTGAAGTATCAAGTCATTGCAAAATCGATTTTATAGATTGGTTGGTCAAGATTGCTACAAATTGAGCTTGAAAATAAGGTTGAAGTTGTCTTGCCAATATAATGAGAGCATAAATCATCTTCTCCATTTTAGAATATCAAGTTTCAGCATCTCTAAATAATTTGCTTATATAATAAATTGATCTTTGTATTCTTACATCATTTCAGACTAAAATCGAACCAACAGCGTTAGCTAAAATAGATAAATATATAAATAATTTCTCACCTTCCACCGACTTTGATAGTAATGAAGCTATTTTAAGATATTCTTAAGGTCATCGAAGGCAACTCGACATTCATCTGACCAATTAAAATTTTTGATCTATCTCAGAATTTTAAAAAAAGGAAGGTATTTTTCAACTGATGTAGAAATAAATCGGCTGAGTGATGCTACTCGTCCAGTGAGCCATTCAACTTTTTTGATGGAGCTTAGATGTTTCATATTGAGTTGAGCTTAGATTTTTTCAAGATTAGTTTCAATTCCTCTTTGAGTTACAAAAAAATCCAAAAAAAAATTTGAAGTTACTCCGAAAGTATATTTGTTGAGGTTGAGCTTCATCTGATATTTTTGGAGTTTGTTGAAGGCTTTCTTTAGATCAATAATATGTTGATCTGATTCAGCATTTTTCACCAATATATCATCAACATAGACTTTCATATTGTGACTAATTTGTTACTTGAAGATCTTATTTACCAAACAATGGTATGTAGCATGTGCATTTTTAAGATCAAAAGGCATCATTTTATAACAATGCAAACCTCCTTTAGTGACGAAGACTGTATTTCTTCATTCTCAGATGCCATTCTGATCTAATTATAGTTAGAAAAAATATCCATGAAGTTTAGTAATTTGTGTTCCGAAGTGGCATCAACAAGCTGGTCATCCTTGGAAGAGGAAAGTAATCCTTCGGGCAAACTTTGTTGAGATCGATATAGTCAATATAGATCCTCCATTTTCTATTAGCTTTTTTAACTATGATAATATTTGCAATCCACTTAGAGTATTATGCTTCTCTGATAAATTTAACTTTTAAGAGCTTGTCAACCTCCTCATGTATTGCTTTTACTTTTTTAGAGCAAAACTTCTTTTCTTCTACTGCACTGGCTTATGCTTTGGATCAACATTAAATTTGTGTATAATAAAATCTGCTGAAATTTCAAGCATATCAAAGGTTGACCAAGCAAAGATATTGATATTTGTCTGAAGAAAAGATATCAATTTTTCTTCAGATTAAGCTCCAGTAAAGATCCAATCTAAATTATTTTTCTAAATCATCACCTAAAGGAATGGTAATAAGTTTCTCGGCTGATTCTCCTCAAATTTTATCGACATCAAATTTACTTTCTTGATCAGATATTTCAATTAGTAGAGCTGAAGAAAGTCTGACTTTTGGGATATACATGTAGAGATTAAAATATGCAGATTTTTAATTTTAAAATTATGAATACAGTAAAATTTGAACTTGATCTAAATTTAAATAATTAAATTTAACATGCATAAAATATAGATCTAACCTATATATGTCAAGAATATTCACATGCTGAAATTAAGAAGCTGAAAATTAAAATCAGATTTAGAGTTAGACCTTTATTTTATTCATGTAGATCTTCACTACAATCTGATGGTCTGTGATAATCTGGTGAGGTTCTTGCAGAGCCACACATACTTCTGACCTCTACGGATATCCATCAAAGCTGATCTGATTTAGAAGACTCGATCTCACTAGGGTACTAGCTCTCTTACAGAGATCGCTTCCTACATTATCGAATCAGTTTAATTTTTGATTCTCTTCTCAAGAGAATCAATCATATTTATAGGAGGATCACAAAATCAGATCACATCTATTTTTTTTTTACTTTCTCTTCTCAAAAAAAAATCAAGATCCATTGAAGAAATAAGAGATTGGATCTCTTATTCTTCCTTCTTGTCTAACCCTTGGACTAGATCTGAGGAGAGAAAGAGGAGAACTTTTGTGTCCATCTCATAGATCAAGAAGGAGAAACAATTAGATTAAATCTAATTTAATCATGTCCAACTCTTGGATATCTTTTGAGGAGAAAGAGAAGAAAGAATGTGTCCAACTCTTGGATCAAGAGGAAGAGAGAAAATCAGATCACATCTAATTTTATGTCCAACCTTTGGACATCTATAGAGGAGAGGATAAGGGAGACATATCCAACTTTTGGACACAAGAATGAGAGAATTACCTACAAACAACCAACACTTGGTGGTAAGGAAGAAGAGATAGAGAGATGGCGTCAACCACCTTGAATCGCATGACCTTTCTTACGTTGAAAGGCCTCCACACACCATCCAATGCCCTTGATTTCACATGCCATCTCTCATCCATATTGGGCATCCTCCATCTCTATTTGATCTCTCTTGGTTAGGCACCCCTCTTATCTCTATTTAAACCCCAACAACCCTAGGGTTAGTTAAGATAAGAGATAGAGTTTGAAGGGAAGTAGGACTCCTTTGAATAGCCACCCACCTCTCCTTGCTTTTGTGCGCTAACCCTTTCCTAATTTTTCTCCATGCCCACCTCTCTTTTCTATGTGAAAACCATCATGTTAAAACAAGAGGAGGTGCCACATAATAAGGAGAGAGTCCTTCTATAGGTTAAACACCTCTTTTAGATAAGATCTAAATCAAAATTAGTTTGAGTCCAATTAGGTTTGGGTTTCATCATATGTCAAACACTTATTAAATCTAATCCCATTAGATTTATAAAATCTAATCTAAGTCAAACTCAAATTAAATCTAATTAAATTAAATCTGATTTAATTTGATTAGAACTCAATCCAATGGGACTCTAGTTTTCTAGCTTAATTTCAATCCGATTCAAATCTAATTTGAATCTAGTTTGAGTCAAACCCAATTAGAAATTAAGTTCAAATCTTATTTAGACTAGGCAATCCAAATTTAATCAGATTAGATCTAATTTAATTCAATCCATATTTAATCAAATTAATAATTAATAATATTTATAATTTAATCCTCCTATAACTTACTAACTCTTAGTAAGTTATTTATGTAACTTTTACATATAAGTCCAATCATCAATCAAATTGATAATTAATTTTTTTCAATTCAAAATCATAATTCAACTATCCAATCAGTCCAGACCTCTTTATATGTGACTCCATAGATTCTATTCTGTTTGGTAGTGAGAAATATTTTGATCTCCATTAAAATATTATTAAAATTCTTTCAATAGATTGAAATAACTTCAACTCATTAATCGAGAATTATTGACTATTAAATAATTTTATTGATCCCACAATTCATCAGTGATATCTAGTAGTATGTGGTGGCAACCCAATAGAACAGAAGGATGAACCTCTAGGTGTAGTTACCGTATGATTTAGTTCTTCTATCATGAGTTCTGATAAGATGGAAGTTATGAAAAATTTATCAAACTCCATCATCTGTCATATATAAATTTATTTGACTTGAGTTTATTCATAAAATCTTATGAAAACTCTTTTCTATCATTCATACTATCCTGATCAAGATCTTCCAAACTTAATCTCATAAATCATGTAGGACTACTTCTTAACTACCAAGATCGATAGATTCCATCTAAATGTACACTCTATTCCTACAATGAATCTACTGCAGCCAACATACACTTCAAAATTTTGTATGGCTAGATGATCAGTTAGAGTTATGGTGCAGTCAAACTACAGCAACTTTATTATGAACAGTCGAGGTACCATAGGTCTAAGAACTAGTCATACTACTATAGCATCAAAATATCACTAATAAATGAGGAGATATCTAAGTGACTTCTCGCATTGGTCATACTCAATAACGTTATTCTCTAACAACCACCTTCACTCTCACTCCAGTGTCCTCACATTATAAACTTGAAACTCATCTATCCTAAGGAAAGCGATCTATGCATCAATCTTACCGGATCAATCATCATCTCCATAATGATCCTTCGATTGGAAGCAATTTAGGAATTAACCATCAATAACACATATCTCAAATTCTCAACTCTTAAGAATATGTATCATGATCTATTAATTTTTGGATGATTCATGGACACATACACACATGAATAAAATTAACTATCCTAATTAATTAAATCAAATATAAAATTATGTCCTAGAAAGAATTAATGTGTTGGCCCAATTGACTTCTAAGGCATACATCTAATAATGAGATGTATACATGAGATGTATATGCATATGTGATATGTGTAGATATGAAAATTAAATCTTTAGATCTAAAAATCAGATTTAGTAAATTAAATTAGATCTAATTTAAATACATGTGATGCATTAGAGATGATATGCATATGTGATATGTGTAGATCTGAAAATTAAATCTTTAGATCTGAAAATCAAATTTAGTAAATTAAATTAGATCTAATTTAATACATGTGATGTATTAAAAGTGATATGCATATGTGATATGTGTAGATGTAGTTATGTATGACATATATAATTTGTTTCATGTACATAAGATGCATGTTAATAGATCTGAATATTGCATGAGATGCATGTTTGTTAGATCTAAAAGTTACATAAGATGTACATGATTAGATCTTGTATGATTGATAAAATCTATTTTAGATTAGATCTAAATTGGTTGGGTTAATCAAAATCATCCTAACATAAGACTGTCCTAGCATAATGGAGATAATGCTAAATGATTGTCCTAAGATGATATAAGATGAGATTCTTTAATTTAAAATCTTAGATTCATGTATGAGATACATGATTAAATATTTAGATATGAAAGTAGTTTCGATGTCTAAACTACCTCATGCTCATAATGCATTTAATTAAAGATCTAAAATTAAAATTTAAGATCTTAATCTTAAGCATAAATATTAGGATTTGGGTTTGGGTAGTCTAATTAGGTTTAGTAATTTGATTATTTTGGATAATCGATTTGCATATGGTAGGACTCAATCAAGATGAACGGTTGACCTAATCCAATCAAGAGTTGATTAAGATTAGATCAAGAGTGCTTGAGATCAATCCAATAGTTGTAGATTGATCACATTGATTAACAGCCTCATATTGGATAGATTAACTCAAGGATCTGATTTGGCTCAGTGGCTTGAACTTGAGTTACACAAGCTAATTTATTTGAAATTGATTGACCTATTGGTGTCTAAGAAAAGTGATTTGGCTTGACCTAAAGAGAGATGATTATTAATTGATTTCATTTGCTGACCTGATTAATTTATTGATATTTAAGAAAATAATGAGGGGACCTCCACCGATCTTATACTTTCTTAGTCAACTTGGTTGATTAGTCATAATATGGTTGCTTGGTGATTTGAGCTAGTCCATGCCCTTAGGATTAGTCATAACAGTTATGACTAATTAGGATTAAAGAGATATAAATTAAAAAAATTTCTCAGTAATATTAAGTCGAGGGATCTTCCATCATTGTAGAGTGTCATGTCCTCTCTGATATTGGTTGTTCTCGACTAGATATAGTGATTCAGTTGTATCAGAAGAGAAGCAACCACTCTATTGGTATGAGATACTATGGGTGGAGATGGGGTTGGGCCCAAGATCTATTAGGTGAGGATCCAATGACGGCTTTTCTCGCACTCAATGGTGGGTCAGATTTAACTAAAGAATGAGGTCAAGATCTGTCAGGTGAGGTCTCAGGACTTAGAGATCAAGTCCACTATAATTTACTTAAGAAGCATTGGATAAGAGTAGTCCACTCATTGGTTGACATATTCACCAAGATCTGTCAGATAGGATGGTGTGGCAATCAATGGGATCGCATTACTTGCTAGAACCCTAACTCATAAAGGAGTTTTCGCTTTCCAACCTGAGGAGTATTGGAATCTGAAAAATAATAGGAATACGTTTGTTTAAAAGTTCTTAGAATAAATTTAAAATCAAGTACAAATATTTAACTAGAATCTCTACTCTCTAATAGAATTAAAAATCAACTTTCAATCCTTGCAAACTTAGAACCAATTGACTAACCGATCAAGTTACAAACACTAGCTCAAGAACCTAAAATGGTTTAAGTTTTGAGAAGTCGAGCTAATCAGGATATCCTTATGTCACCAAACCATCCGTTGTTGATTAAAGGGTAATCAGTTCATGATCATTATTTGATAATGATCAAGGACTTGGATGAGCTTGAAAAGCTCAGTATGTCCAAGCATAAGAAATTATGAATAGATTTGATCCTGTAGTTCCTTACTAGTTCATATAGATAGTTTATAATAAACTACCACATAAATTAAATCGATTGCACCTTGGTTGAGTTGGTGACTATAGATGGGATCTTAAAGAGTTCAAGGAGAAGGGTTCCTATGTACTTAGAGAACCTATAGAAAGAATAAGGGACATACCTTTAGAAGGTATGTTAGGTCTGCTCGATATTAGTGTTTGAGCAGATAGTGAGTGCTATAGGATCTAAGAGAGCCAGTGATGAAATAAACCCAGTATAGGTGGTATGTTAGGTTTGATCATATTGAAGAAGAAAGAATAAATAAATTGAAAAGGTATGAGCTAGGTTTATCGACTCTTGAGTTATTTTCGATTTATAGGTTCTGTCTTCAAGGATAGATGATCAAACTAACCCTTTGTAGGACATGGGGTGAGAACCACTAATATACTTACTCTGATACATTCTGATATATACAGTCCATTTGATGAGCTGGACAAAGGATGATTCTCTTTATTTTATTACTTATATTGATGACTATTCACAGTATGGATATATGTGTAAGACACAAATTTGAAATCTTAAAAATTTCAAAAATTTCGATATGAAGTAGAGAAATAAATTAGAAAATCTCCAAGATTCTTGGATGAGATTGAAGACGTGTATACCTTAGTGGGAGTTTCTAACCTATCTCAAGAAATGATATAGTCTTACAATGGATTCTTTGTAGTGCACCTCAACTTGATGGGGTATCAGTGAGGAGGAATTGGACTCTATTCGATATAGTCCAATCCATAATGAGTATCATTATTCTTTTCTTATTTCTTTAGGAATAAGCTTTACTTATTGAATAGTCCTTCTAAGTTTTTCTATCATCCTGTTTGAGATGTGACATGTTTAGGATGTCTGGCCCATGTCAAGTATTGACATGTGGATCAAGTTAGAGGTTAGGCCTATGAGACTCATTTCAAGGTATCCTAAAGAGTTTTAAGAATATTAATTTCTTCCTAAGGATCACAACGTGATTGTAGCCCAATATGGTATGTTCTTAAAAAATAGTTTATCTAAGATGGGATAGTGGGAGAAAAACTGAGCTCAAAGAGAAAATCTCTTAAAAGCAACGAGTCACAGAATCTATTATTGTTGAGCTAGTACATGTAGCCTCTCTATCTTATAATCTCCGATCCTACTCAAAGACACTTAGATATTTTGATAGAGGATATAGAGGAAGTGTTCCTCATGGGAGATAAAGATCATAAATTTGATATGATCAAATATTTCTTGAGAAAAATATGTATTTATAAGCAAGGTCAGTGGGAGTATTATCATGATCCTTGTATTGTACATGGATGATATCTTCCTAATTAGAAAAGTTATTTCTATACTAACATCCATTTAAAATTTGGTTGCCTAAACACATTCTCCATAAAGACCTCGAGAAGTATACAATAAAGATTTATGTAATAGATCTAGGGCTATGAGATAAACCTAAGGAGATGCTAAATATTTTACAAAAAATATGCATAGAGGAGGTGCTGAAAGAATTCAGCATGGATAATTGCTAGAAGGGTTTCTACCTTTAGACATGAGACTGATCTCTCCAAGAAAATGTATTTTGACACATTTGAAGAGATTCAGTACATGAGCTAGATCCCTTATACTTGGCTAAAAGAACCTCATATATGTCATGCTATGCACACAAACCGATATAGTTCTTGCTGTGAGTGTCACGAGCAAATATCGATTGAATCCAGACTAAGATTACTGAAAAGCTATGAAGAATATTTTAAGTACCTGAGAAGCACTTAGGATATGCTCATGGTCTTTTGGAAGAGAAGAAAATTGAGGATAAAAGGATTCACAATTCAAACTTTAAGTCTAATGCTGATGGTAAAGAATTTACATCAAGATATATTTTCTTATGCAATGTGACTTAGTAAATTAGAAAAATTTCAAATAATCGATCATTGCAAGTTTTAGAAATTGAGTATGTCGTTGCTTATGAGGTAGCTAAGGAGGCAAGATCTTATTAGAATTCTTAGCACATAAAAGCAATGATTCACAACTATTCGAAGAAGTAAGATTTCAAGGATCAGAGTAGACCCACGAAAATGTGGTGGGCCTACTGACTGAATTATTTAGCTAGCCAGGACTAAAGTATATCTTGAGAAGATGAGGCTTAAGTTTGTGGCAGATTGACTTTAGTATAAGTGAGAGATTGTTAGTGTATGCTCTAGAAGTCAATCAGACTGAAATATTAATTCTTTCTAGGACATAATTTATATTTGATCAAATAAATTAAGACAGTTAATTCCATTCATATGTGTACGTGTCCATGAATTATCTAAAAATTAACAGATGATGACACATATTCTCAAGAGTTGAGAATTTGAGGCGTGTGTCATTGATGGTTAATTTCTAAATTGCTTTCGATCGAAGAATCATCATGAAAACGATAATTAATCTGGTAAGACTGGTGCACATATCACTTTTCTTAGGATAGATGAGTCTCAATCTACAGTATGAGGATACTGAAGTGAGAGTACAGGTAGTTATTAGAGAACAATGTTACTAAGCGGGATCAATATGAGAAGTTACTTGGATGTCTACTCACTCGTCAGTGACATTCTGATGCTGGAATGATATGACTAATTTTTAGACCTACAGTGCTTTGATTGTTCATAATGAGGTTACTATACTGACTACACGATAACTCGATCTCCTAGCCATATGAAATCTTGAAGTGTATGTTGGCTATAGTAGGTTCATTGTAAGAATAGGATGTGCACCAAGATGGGATCTATTGATCTTGATAGTTAAGGAGTAGTTTTATGTGATTTATGAGATTGAGTTCAGAAGATCTTGGCCAGAGCAGTGTGAATGATGAAAAGAGTTTCCATCATATTTACAAATGAACTCAAATCAAATAAATCTTACATATGATAGACGATGGGTTTGATGAATTTTTTATAACCTCCATCTTATCGAAACTCACGATAGAAGAACTGAATCACACAGTAACTACACCTAGAGGTTCATTCTTCTATTCTATTGAGTTACCACCACGTGCTGTGAGACATCATTAGTAGATTATAAGACCAACAAGAATTATTTTGATGATCAATAATTTTCGATTGGTGAGTTGGAATTATTTCAATCCATTAAAAGAAGTTTTAATGATATTTTGATGGAGATCAAAATATTTCTCACTATCAGACTGAATAAAACCAGTGAGATCACATATAAAAGAGGTCTTGACTGATCAGATTGTTGAATTATGATTTTAAATCAAAAAAAATCAATTATCACTTTGATTGATGATTGGACTTATATATAAAAGTTACGTAAAGAACTTACTAAAAGTTAGTAAGTTATAGGAGGACTAAATTATAAATATTACTAATTATTTAATTTGATCAAATATGGGTTGAATTAAATCAGATATAACCTAATTAAATTTGATTTAATTTGAGTTTTCTAGTCCAAATAAGATTTGGACTTAATTCCTAATTGGGTTTGACTCAAACTAGATTCGAATTGGATTTGAATCGGATTAGAATTAAGCTAGAAAACCAGAGTCGCATTGAATTGGGTCCTAATTAAATTAAATCATATTTAATTTGATTAGATTTGGTTTGAGTTGGACTCAGACTAGATTTTATAAATCTAACGGGATTATATTTAATAAGTGTTTAACTTATGATGAAACCAACCTAATTGGACTCAAACCAATTTTGATTTGGATCTTATCTAAAAGAGGTGTTCAACCCACAGAAGGACTCTCCCCTTATTATGTGGCACCTCCTTTGTTTTAGCATGATAGTTTTCATGTAGAAAAAGAGAGGTGGGCATGGAGAAAAAATTAGGTAAGGGTTGGCGCACAAAAGCAAGGAGAGGTGGGCAGCTATTCAAAGGAGTACTACTTCCTTTCAAACTCTATCTCTTATCCTAACTAACCCTAGAGTTGTTGGGGTTCAAATAGAGATAAGAGGGGCACCTAACCAAGAGAGATTAGATAGAGATGGAGGATGCCCCAATATGGATGAGAGATGGTGTGACAAATCGTGTGTGGAGACTTTTCAACTTGAAGAAAGGACATGCAGTTCCAGGTGGTTGACGCCATCTCCCTATCTCTTCTTCCTTACAACTAAGTGTTGGTTGTTTGTAGGTAATTCTCTCTTTCTTATGTCCAAGAGTGGGACATGTCTCCCTTATCCTCTCCTCCATAAATGTCCAAAGGTTGGACATAAAATCAGATGTCATCTGATTTTTGTCTCTTCCTCCTGGTCCAATAGTTGGACACATTCTTTTCTTCTCCTTCTCCTCAAAAGATATTCAAGAATTGGACATAATTAAGATTAAATTTAATCTAATTGTTCTCTCTTTCTTGGTCCATGAGATGGACACGAAAGTTTTCTTCTTCCTCTCCTCAGATCTAGTCCAAGGGTTGGACAAGAAGGAAGAATAAAAGATCCGATCTCTTATTTTCTTCAATAGATCTTGATTTTTCTCTTGAGAAGAGAAAGTAAAAAAAATCAGATGTAATCTGATTTCATGATCCTCCTATAGATTTGATTGATTCTTTTGAGAAGAAAATCAAAAGATCAAACTGATTTGACAATCCAAGGAGTGATCTCTGCAAGGGAGCAAGCACCCTGATGAGATCGTGTCTTCTTGATCAGATCAGTTTCGATAGATATCCATAGAGATCGGACGTATACGCGGCTCTGCAAGAACCTTATCAGATTACCATTTACTATTAGATCATGATGAAGATCTACCCATGCAAAAGTAAAGATCTAACTCTAAATTTGATTTTAATTTTCAGCATCTTAATTATAGCATGTGAATATTTTTAACATATATAGATTAGATCTATATTTTATGCATATTAGATTTAAAATTATTTAAATCTAGATCAATTTTGAATTCTACTATGTTCATAATTTTTAAAGTTAAAAATCTACATGTTCTGATCTCTGCATGCATATCCCGATTGAGCAACATCCATCAAGAGCTTTCACGAGTCATTGCATTTTTGTAGCTATCAAAAAGCACTATTTAGTGAGCATCTAATCTCTCCGTATTTCTCCAACTTCATATTTAGTTGAAACTCAGACTAACAAATGATAAGTGGAGACAATAGCTTTAAGGATATTGAGCTTAGGTCGATCGAGAATAGTATTATAAGCTGATGGTACTTTAACAACTCAAAAAATGAGTTTTATAGTTGACTGATGAGATTCCACTCTTGCAGTGACCGACAAAGTGACCTCTCTTTCCACAGCTACAGAATTTCTAGAGAAACTGATTAGAGAGATACTGACTTGTTTTAGCTGATCTATCATTATTTTTTGGAATGTATTATAGAATAATATGTCAGTGAAGCTTTCATTATCAATCAATATTCTTTTTACATCATATTTTACTATTGTCATAGAGATGACAATAGCATCATTATGAGAAGTTTGAACTCTTTTGACATTATCATCAAAAATAAATTATATTATCTGTGCGCTGTCGCTTTGGAAGGCTCCTAGTTACTTTAGGTCCCTTCTCAATTTCACCAAGGCCTAAGATCATATTGATAACTCTAGTAGTGGGTTTATTAAGATCATTTTCATTATCAGGCTTTTGTTAATGGTCGATAGTTTGATTTGTCTAATCTCAGATATATTTACTGAGGTGACCTCAGCAGATCAGTGCCTCAATTTTATCTTTTAATTGTCGACATTCTTCAATGTCATGACCTTGGTCTCGATGATAATGCCAGTATTTCTTTTATCTCTCTTAGCCGGTGGAGCCTTCATAAGATTAGGTCAGTGGAGATGCCCCTGATCCTCGATCTCCATTAATATTTGAGCTTGAGGAGTAGATAATAAAGTATAAGAATCAAATCATCGAGGTGGGCGTTCTGTATCTTGAATTTTTTTTGAGGTCAATCAGAGTTGTTTTGCTGATTTCTACAATCTTCTTCTCGAGGCCACTTTTTCCCATTTCTTTCTTTCTTCACTTGATGAAGTATGTTTTCTTCTTCTTCAGTTTGAGCATACTTCGAACTCGGATCAGTATTTACTCATAATTGTTCGGTAGCTTTATTGAAGAAAAATTAGGCAGTTGCTTTTGAGTCCTTACTTCAAAGCTGCCATGGCAATGGATTTATTGAAAATTTTCACTTTCAATGTGGCAGCATTGATGTGTGCCCCATATTCTCGAAAAAATTCACATTCCTACTGCTTGACAGTAAAGAGACTATTAGTATTCTTTAGATGAACCCGATTATTATCAAAATACGTGACGAACAATTTGACCAACTGTTCAAAGGATGAAATAGATCCTGGTTGGAGGCCGAAAACTAAATTCTTACAGATTTTTGAAGGTAATTGAGAAAGTGATGCAGAGTAGGGCATCAGACGCCCCTTGCAGTCCCATAATAGCTCTGAAACCTTCAAGATGGTCTAAAAGATCAGTGAAACCATCGAATGATTTCACGGCTGGCATCTTGAATCGGAGATGAACTAGTTCATCAAGAATTTATTGAGAAAAAAGAGATCGTAGGCTGAAATCCCTCCCATCTTGAGAATGATTTTCAATCTATATCTCCATTAATTTTTCTCAAGATCTTGAATCTTTTATCTGAAAGAATAATACCCTACAAGCCAATCGCATATGTGATGCGATAAGACGTTTATTGTAATTTATCTTTCAAACTCATGTAACTTGATATTTATATTAATAAATAGGTATTTTGATTCATTATATGCTGCATCTTGTTGTTCTTAAGATTATAATGAACCTCATAGATTTGGACAATGGTTTTAAGACCGTGATGAGATTACTCCAGTGAGACCTAAATCTTTGATAACCCTGATCTAAATATTTCTAGTCATTAGTATATTAAGTTGGGGATCAATGATATCGGTAAGACTGGCATATCCTATGTATGCTCAGAAATGAGGTGGTTGATCTCACAATCACTTATGTGGTGACACTAATACAAGGATATGGGTGCTCATTAGAAAATGAGTTCACTGAATTGACCTATGAGAGAATATCAGATAGAGTCTTATTTATATGTCAACTGATATTTCTCTAGTGGGAGTTGTGTAAGTGATCTTTTGACCTGAGGTCACCATGGTACCTTATGTATATGGATCCATATTTTGGTTTGCTACCTAATTTGATTCTTTGATCCTTGTGTGGGGTGTTCTGAATATGGTGAAGTATGTATGAAGGTTGTGAGTGATCAATAAGAGATCAGTCACTCCTAATAAGAGGAGCGAACATCCTATGTGATCTCATAGGATAATGGTTCGAAAGTCTTTGGCCAAAGCAGGATGATAATTAAAAAAGATTTCTAATGTATCATCAACTGAATCATCACCCTTAGATCGAGATACATAATGATAAGTGATTGAATTTGACATATTTCTATGCCCACACTCATTTGAGATATTATTTGACTGAAGAATTGAATTACACGGGAACTTACCACTGAAGAATATTTTGATAATTTTCATCAAATTTAAATCTTTTGGTCATCATGATACGTTGCTAAATATTAATCTTCACTTATGGATTTGTCAAATTAAAAGAGTTTAATTCTTGAGTTAATTTGGAAGAGTCCAAGTTGATTGGGACTCTTCAGGTGACCTAATCTCATCGAATTAGGGTTACGTCGAAAGTCTTGATCCACTGCTAGCTAGATTTGAAACTCAATGGGTTACATACTTTGAGATTTAGTCTTGATCTAATTTAATTAGAGTTTAATATAAATTCTATGGGTTAATTTGATATACTAGCACATTGTATTAACCCAAGTTCCCAAATTGGTTTGGTTCAAAGTGTTTGAGCTAACCTAGACCAGTTGCCTTTGACCTAATGAGATTGGGTCAATTTAAATTGGATCTTTATCTAACTTGAAATAGTTTCAAGTGAAGAAAGACTCTTCTATGCCCACCAGAATCCATGACAAAAATAAATACCACCCCTTTATTTTTGGCATGTGAAATGAAGAGTCCTTCTTAATGAAGGCTCTTAATTTCTACACATTGTCATAATTTTCCAACCAGATCTCCTATATTTTGTCACCAAAATTGATTGAATTTTTATGACACATAGAAGAAAAGAGTCTTGCTGCAAGCATCTGATGCACCAAAAATTTACTTGATGAATTTATTCCATGCATGGAAAGTTGAAGCGCCAAAGTTTGGCGCCCCTTCATCCCATGTGACGTCCCTTAGTCTCCTATTTATAGGGGATGCCCCAAATGGCTTCTTATTGAGATTTTGGGTTAAGATCAGAGAGGAGGAATTTGGTAAACATAAGAAAATTTAAAAAATTATGAAGAAAAAAAAGAAAATTTGAGTGGCAAAAGTTGTAAGAAGGGTGGTGAGATTTTTTGCAAGTGTTGCTAGAGTGCCCTAGAGTTTGATTTTTCTATATGTTGGAACCAAAAATCAAATCCTAGGTTGTATGATATCTGAAGAGTATCTTTCTGACATCATTCTAGTGGCAAGATCGAAAATAACTGGACTTTGATGCAATCGTGACGCAAGTTTGAAGCCGACAGTGTTCTTAAGAAGATAAGGCTACGGCAACGCACCGATTGGAAAGGACCTTAGCCAACTTCCGTGTGGATCATCGTTGGAGGACTTCTTTCTTGGGGTCTTATGGAGAACATCAACATACCACTTTTTTATTTTGGTGAAAGTATAAAATTCTATTTCTTTTGCATGTTTGATTTTATTTTATCGATATCGACAAGGTGATTCTAGGGTTTGGATTCTGGCTCGATAGTTTTATTTGATAAAACTATTGACTTGTTAATTTTAAAAATTATTTTTCACTGTATGGCTGAAATTCAACAGTGGTATCAGAGCCATCCTTATCTAATTCGATCAAACAAGTGTAAAATTATTACATAGAATTGTTATTGATGATATATCCTGCCAAATATGCTGCATTATTTTTAGCATCTGTCTTTAAACTCAAAAAAATATTTTTGACTTTATATATACCATGATATTAAATTTTAGTTATTAAATTATAAATTTATGATAATTTTGAAATTTTTATTATCATGGTAGTATGATGCTTATATCGATGTATGGTTAAGAGTGTTTTGCATGCCGAATGTGATTAAGGTTTGCTATATTTCTTTGATATGCTTGTCATATGTTTTGATCTCAATTGCACCCTTATATGATTTTGGCATGATTATATGATTGCAATTATGAATTGTAGAAGCATTGCATAATATGTAAAGTACATTTTATGTAGTTGTAGTTAGGATGTGCCAAGATCAGTTTAAAGTCCCTCATAAAAATTATATTAAATTATAATATCGGAATTCATTTTTAAATCAAAAGTCAAATTTTTAAGATCAATTGGTGTCGAAAAAAGTATCAATGGTAGTTTTCTAATTAGGTCCATATGCTGGCTTGACCAACTCTGTTGGTGTCTAGAAAAGCTACGGGGAGCCTCCCAACTACTTGCCTGGCCAATTTGATCTTGTTGATTTTCAGACTTAGATTGATTAGTGATGTAGACATTACAAGGACTTTCCTTCAAACTTGGTCGATAGAGTATGTCAAAATCTTAGTAAGCTTGTGGTGCTATCCACAAGACTTACTATAAAAATTGACATGATGTTGATCAAGTACATATTGATGTTTATGATATATTTGAATAGTATTGCTTTGTTATGCTATCCACAAGGGCAGTATTGTTTAAGTATGACCATATAGGATTGAAGGATCAACTTAACTAGAATACTATAGTTTATTGTGCTATCCACAAGACTATATGTGATCTAGAGGTCAGAGTAAAAGATGTTGAGAATTTAAAGGTACAATTGGTAAAGAGTTACCTACTCTTGAACTCATGAATACTTGTTGTGCCATCCATAAGATGTTTGTTAGGAATAGGGATCTCAACCTCACTAAGAGATATTAGTATGTTTCTCGATTTTCATAGATGAGGGCTATGAAGTTCGATAAAATAGTGAGAGACACAATTAGATAAAAGTCCTAGTCTAGTTGTGAATGTCATCATGAGTCATCTACTTTTGTTATATTCTTGTTGTTGTAGATTAACTATACTCATGGCATCCTCACTTTCACTTAGAGGTATCCTAGATGCAAATAAATTGATTGGACCTAACTATATTGACTGGTTAAGGAACTTGAGAATTATTTTCATTCAGGAGAAAGTCTCCTATATTCTGGATACACCTGCTCTAGATTCTCTTGGAGAAGATGCTTCCAAAGAGGATAGGGCCGCATATAAGATGTGAAAAGATGACAGTGTGACTGTCAAATGCATAATGCTTGCCTCCATGAGTAATGAGCTCCAGAGGCAGCATGAGGACATGGATGTTCCTTTATTCTCCTTAATCTTAAGGAGCTATATGGAGAACAAAGTCGAACTGCTCGATATGAGATATCGAAGTAGTTGCTCCATGCCCGTATGACTGAAGGCACCTCTGTGCAAATGCATGTCCTAAAGATGATTAATTTGATCACTCGTTTGGGACAACTGGATTTTGTCATGGATGATGAACTAAGTCAGAATTTGATCCTGCAGTCTCTCCCTGACTCCTTTTCATAGTTTGTTATAAATTATCATATGAACAAACTGAACACTAGCCTGCCTGAACTGCTGAATATGTTAGAAACAACAGAGAGCTATTTCAAGGGAGAAAAGACTCAGGTCCTTCATGTTGATAAGATCAGCAAGAAGAAGGTAAAGAAGAGTTCTAAGAAAAGATGAATCCTAAAGCTAGCATTTTTAAGAAGAAGGCGAAGAAGGTCTCCGCCAAAGGTACTTGTTATCACTGTAGCAAGGAGGGCCACTGAAAAAAAATTGCAAGGAGTACCTTACAACCGTGAAACCAACAAATATTGCTAAAAGTTTGTATATGATACAAACTAATTATTATTAAGTATATTTTTTTCCAGATTCTTAGGTATTGGATATCGTCTATGGCTCACACCTTTGTAAATCATTGTAGGGTCTACAGAAAGTAAGAATCTGAATAAAGGTGACTTCGAGCTATTCGACACTAGTGGAGAGTCCATTCAGGCCGAAGCTATAGGAACCAGAGTTTTGAAGTTGCCTTCAGGCAAATTTAGAACTGAAGATCTATTATTATATTCTTGATATTGTTAGATATATTATTTCTGTACCATTATT
>KE509292.1:21293-32310 GCA_000441515.1 Elaeis oleifera | reverse complement strand
TTGCTCGTCCTTACTGCAGTGATAGCAAGTATCCTTGGTGGAGACCTTCTTCACCTTCTTCTTCAAGATGCTAGCCTTAGGGTTCATCTTTTCTTAGAATCTTTCTTATCTTTCTTCTTAGAGATCTTGTCTAGAAGAAGAATTGGAGTCTTTTTACTCTTGAATGGCTCTCTGCTTTTTTAAGCATATTCAGCAGTTCAGGTAGGCTAGTATTCAGTTTGTTCATATTGAAGTTAATGACAAACTATGAGAAGGAATCAGAGAGTGACTATAGGATCAAATCCTAATTGAGCTCACCATCCATGGCGAAACTCAATTATCCCAAATGAGTGATCAGATCAATCATCTTAAGGATATGAGTTTGCATGGATGTGCCTTTACTCATCCTGGCACGGAACAACTGCTTAGATATCTCATATCTAGCAATTTGGATTTATTCGCCATATGACTCTTTTAAATTAAGGAGTATAGAAGAACATCCATACCTTCATGCTGTCTCTGAAGCTCATTATTCATGGAGGCAAGTATGATACATTTGACAGTTACATTGTCATCCTGCTACATTTTGTATGTGGCCCTTTCCTCCTTGGATGCATCTTCTTCGATCGTATTGGGTACAGAGATATCCAGTATATAGGAGATTTTTTTCTATGTGAGAACTATTCGCAAGTTTCTCAACCAGTTCATATTATTTGGTCTGATCAATTTGTTTGCATCTAGCATGCCACATAATGATAGTGAGGATGTCATTATGCAATTAATCTATAATAACAAGAACACTGTATAAGCGGACAACTTATGATGACAGAAACAACTGGACTAGGTTTTTATCTAATTATTACTCTCACTATTTTATCGAATATCATAGCCCTCTAATATGATAAATGAAAAACTTCTTATCAGTTTTCTAAGTGGGATTGAGATCTCTATTCCTCACAAACATCTTGTAGATAGCACAACAAGCATTCATGAGTTCAGGGGTAGGTAATTCTTTACCAATTGTACTTCATACAATTCTCAATATTTTTTTGCCTCTAGATCACTCATAGTTTTGTGGATAGCATAACAAACTATAGTATTCTAGTTAACCCCTCATTCCTATATAGTCATACTCAAACAATACTATCCTTGTGGATAGCACAACGAGGCAACACTATTCAAATATGCCATAAGAATCAGTATGCACTTAGTCAACATCATATCAATTTCTATAGTAAGCTTTGTGGATAGCACAACAAGCTCACTAAGATCTTGACATACTCTATTAACTAAACATGAAGGAAAGCCTTTGTAGTATTTACATCACTAATCAATCTAAGTTTGAAACTTAATTAGATCAAATTGATTAGATAAGTAGGTGGAGGCTCTTCATAGCTTTTTTTAGGCACCAACATAGTTGGTTATATTAGATATGTGCCCTAGAAGCTAATTATTGGCTGACTCATTTTGTAATTCTAGGGCTTAATCTTATACTTATAATATTTTATATTAATAAAGAGCTTTCTTCTTTTAATCATGTTTATATGTCCATGATTTATCCTAAAAATTAACAAAGATGATTTTTGTATATTCTCAAAGAGTTGAGAATTTGAGATATATATTATTTAGTAGTTAATTTTAAATATTCTTAATCAAAGAATCGTCACGAAAGATAGTGATCAATTCATTCGAGATTGATGCACGATTCACCTCTCTTATGGGTAGATGAGTCTCGGGTCTGTAGTATGGGGACACTGAGGTGAGGGTGCGGATGGTTATTAGAGAACAACTTATACTGAGTATGACCAACACGAGAAACCACTTAGATGTCTACTCACTCATCAGTGATTATCTTGATGCTGTAGTGGTGTGAGTGGTCTTTTGACCTATGGTGTCATCGGCAATTACAGCGAGGCTATTGAGTTTGACTGTACATTTTTTAGTCTCCAGCCATTCAGATTCTTTCTCTATATGTTGGCTATAGTAGGTTTAGATTCACTGTTTAGAGTAGGATCTACCTGGATGGAATCTATCGGTCTTGGTAGAAAATGAGAAGTCCTATGCGATTCGCAAAACTGAGTTCAGAAAGTGTTTGACCAAAGCAAGTGTGAATACTAAAAAAAATTTTCACGAAATTCACAAATGAACTCGAGTCGAGCTAATCTAACATATAATTGATGATGGGATCTGATGAGTTCTCCATGACCTCCGTCAAGTCAGAACTTATGATAGAAGGATTGAATTATATGATAAATACACCTAGGGGTTCACATTTTTATTCTACTGGATTGCCACTATATACTGCTAGGTGTTACTGGTAGATTGTGGGACTCATCGGGCATCGTCTTGATGATCGATGACCCTCGAAGAGTAAAGCTGAAATTGTTCCAATCCATCAAAAAGAATTTCGATGATATTGTGATGGAGACACAATATATCTCACTATCAGATAGAATGGAACCTATGGGGTCACATATTAAGAGATTTAATCTTGAGTTAACTAATTGAGCTTATGAAATTCTAATTAGATTAGGATTTATTAAAATCTTATTAGGTTTAAGAGAATCATGCTAGCACATAGTTAAACCTAATTTTTCTCTGAACTTCGATTGGATCAAGTCCATAGCCTCTAAATTCATTTTGATTTGAATTTAGCTGGGCACTTAATTGTGAGCCCAAAAGAATTGGAATAAGTCAATAAGTTGGCTAACTAATCTCTTAATTTCTCTCTTGTTATTTCTTTTGAAGCGAGGAATGAATGGAAAGAAAGAGGAGGTGCAAGCCTCCCTTTCGATAGGTCCAAGGGGTGCCAACCCTTTGGAGTGGCATGACGAAGAGAGAGGGGCCCATCACCTCTCTTACCTTGGCATGGAAGGAGAGAGAGGGGCCATGCCCCCTCTCTTATCCGTGAAAACTCTAAGCGGGTGCCAAGTGTTGGCACCCCAACTACCTGCCCCTTTTTTGTTAAGGGGCACCCACTCAGTCTGCTTATTTTGAGTGGGGCACCCCATCTGCTTGTCAAAAGAGATGATGGCCTTTTCAATTAGGTCTAATTTTTTTGGAAAAAAATCAGATTAAAAGGTAAGAGACCTTATGAGATATGATCTAATCTTTTAGTTTGATTGGATAATGATTTGGAATCAAGAAAGATCTATTTAAGGAGATGGTCTCCTAGGATTTTATAATTATTAAATTTTGAAAATTCAAAACTCCTCCTCTCTCCTCTCCATGCCTCACCTCTCTCCTTTTTCCTTTTCCATGCTCAAGGTTGGGCATCCATCATCCACACATCTGAGTTGAGAAGGATCTCTTCTACAGTAAGAAATTAGGAGAAAAGGCTGCACTTCAAGGGTTGAGGTTGTAGTCAAAATCAGCTGTTGATCAAGGTTCAAAGAGGCTAAGATCCTACTTGAAGAAAAAGATCTACTATGAGAAGAAGGATTCAAGGTTGATCTCAGTGGATACCTGTAGAGGCTGGATAAGTGTGCGGCTTAAGGACTTTCGGATCTAAGATCATCGGAAGCGGTGTATTTCTATGCGCATAAAGGTATTGAGATTTGATCTCTTCTTTATTTTTATTTTTAGATTATATGCATGTCTTTATTCCTGAGCTTGGATAGGATTAGATGAGATCTAATGCATGTGGGCTAAAGGGTTTAACCCGATTTGTTTCCACTGCTATTCAAAAGATTCTTGAAATCTATGCATGCATCCTATCCGATTATCTAATAGCCTAGGCCAGCATACGAACCTAATTAGAGAATTACCTTTAATACTTACCTAGGCACCAATTGATCAAATGAATTCGATATTCAATTTGCAAGTGAATCCCGACACTACAACTTAATTTAATTTTTATAGAGGATCTTAGACTGGTCTCAGCACATTCTAACATCTACATAATATGTAACATACATATAACAATTCATGCTATACAACATGCTTTTTAAATTATAATATTATTCATATTATCATGCCAAAAATGATTGCTAGAATCACAAAGGGTGTATAAATAATTTTGACTTAACATATAACAAGTTCAGTCAACTTACTAAACCCTAATCGCATTAGGCATGTATATACAATACACCCTTAATCAAAATGATTTAAGCATCAAACTACCATGAACCATAAAATTTAGATTATAGTAAATTCTAAATTTAATAAATAAATTTAAATTCATGCTTCAAATAAGATCAAAAATAATTTTTGATTTTAAGACCGATGCTAGAAATCGATATAGCATATTGGTATTATATGAATCAGATCAAATCTATACTATAACTTTGACACTTGTTTGATTGAATCCAACAAAGGTAGCTCTGATACTATTATTGGGTTCTAGTTACACAATAAATATAATTTTAAAAAATTTAATATGCATATCAAAATTTTAACAATTAAAACTAGCCGATCGGAACTCAAATCTTAGAATCACCTTGTAGATATCAAACAAACCAAACCAAGCATGCAAAGAGTTAAAAACTTGTACTTTCTAAAATAAGTAATATGGTAAAATGGTGATCTCCATAAGACTCCAAACTAGAAGTCCTCCAATGGTGATCTACATGGAAGATGATCAAGGTCCTTCCCAACCGGTGCAGCACCGCAGCCTTTTCTTCACAAGTATACTACTGGCTTCCTTCATACAGAACAATCACACCAACACCTGTTTGCCTTTGATTCCTCCATGAAGACCACACCAAGAGAGTTCTCTCCAGAAATCTCATAATCTAAAATTTGATTTTATACTCCAACATATGAAAAAATCAAACCATAGGACAAGCACACCACATTTGTCTTTTCTCTCACCTCTCTTCTTTCTATTTTTTCCACTCAATTTTCTTATCTTTTGCTCTAATTTTTTCTAACTTTTTTCTCTCTTATCATATGCCTAGGAACTGATTTTTTTAGGATTTTAACCCATGTGGGATGTCCCACATAAATATGGGATAAGAAATGGCAAGGAGTCCTGAGGGATGCCAACTCTTGGTGCTCCAACTTTTTATGTGGAGAATTAAATCTTCGATGAATTAATTGGCATAAAAGAGCCTTTATACAGAAGGACTCCTCCTCTTCTACACCTCATAAATTCTTTGGATTAATTTAGCATGTGTCAATTAAGAAATGAGTGGATAAATAGGAGGTGGTTATGTGCCTTAATGTAGGACTCTTCCTTCTTTTAGGTGCCAATAAATATAGGGAGGCAATAAATAAATGGCGTGGATCTAGTGGCATGGAGGACTCATTTTCCATCTGAAATACTTCCAAGATAAGGAAATATGGCATGGAGGACTCCTTCCCTATCTGAAATACTTTCAAGATAAGAAAATAAATCAAATAAATTAGACTTAATCTAATTAGATCAAAGGCAATAAGTTAAGACTAGCTTAAATTCATTTGAACCAACCTAATTGGGAACTTGGGTTAATACAATATACTAACATATCAAATTAATCCCTAAAATTTACATTAAACCCTAATTAAATTAGATCAAGATCAAATTCTAAAGTGTGTGACCCATTGGGTTCCAAATCTAGCCAGCAGTGGACTCAAGCTCTTGATCAAACCCTAATCTGATTAGACTAGATCAGCCCAATTATACCAATTAACTAAGACTCTTTTTAATTAATTTTTGAATTAAACTCTTTTAATTATTATGAGTCCACAAGTCAAGATTGATATCTAGAAATATGTCATGACTATTCGGAAGAGATGAAATTTGATGAAAATAATAAAAATATCTTTTAATGGCAAGTTACCGTGCAATTCAATTCTTCAGTCATACAACACCCTAGATTAGCTATGGGCAAGAAATCATGTCAAGCCTAATTACTTATTTAAATATATCTCGATTAGAAGGTGATGATTCAGTTGATGATATATTAAAAATCTCTTTCTAATTATCATCCTGCTTTGGCCAAAGACTTTTAGAATCATCAACCTATGAGATCACATAGGATGTTCGCTCCCTTTATTAGGAGTGACCGATCTCTTATTGTCCACTCACAACCTAAATGTACACTTCACCATATCCAAAACACCTCACACAAGAATCAGAGAATCAAATTAGAAAATGAACTAAAATATGGATTCATGTACATAAGGTACCATGGTGATCTCAGGTCAAAGGATCACTTGCACAACTCCCACTAGAGAACAACCAGCTGACATGTAAATAAGACTCCATCAAATATTCTCTCATAGGTCAATTCAATGAACTCATTCTTTAATGAGCACCCACATCTTTATATTAGTGTCACCACACAAGTGGTTGTGAGATCAACAACTCTCACCGCTGAGCATACATAGGATGTGTCAGTCTTACCGGTATCATTGATCCTTGACTCAATGAACTAATGACTAAAATATTTTAGATCAGGGCTATCAAAGATTTAGATCTCACTGGCGTGATCTTATCACAGTCCTAAATCATTATCCAGACCTATGGGGTTCAATATAATCATAAACAATAATAAGATGCAGCATATAATGAATCGAATATTATTTATTAATTAACAATGTCAAATATATGAGTTTGAAAGATAAATATAAAAAATATCCCATAACATCCTACATGCGATTAGCTTGTAGGGCATAATTCTTTCAAAAGCTCCATCAGATATTCTCTCGTATATCAATTCAGTGAATTCATTTTCTAATGAGTACCTATATCTTTATATTAGTGTCACACACAAATGGTTGTGAGATCAATCATCCTCTCTATCGAGCATACATAGGATGTGCCAGTCTTTCTGGTATCATTGATCATTGACTCAATGAACCAACAACTGAAAATATTTTAGATTAGGACTATCAAAGATTTTGCTCTCACTGACATGATCTTATCATGGCCTAAACCATTGCCTTAATCTATGGGATTCATTATAATCTTAAACAAATATAAGATGTAGCATATAATGAATCAAAGATGCCTAACTTTATTAATAAATAATATCAAATACATGAGTTTGAAAGATAAAATATAAAAAATATCCCATCACATCACATATGTGATTGGCTTGTAGGGTATTATTCTTTCAGTCGGACAAACAGGGCTCAGCACGACCTAAGGATCGATTTAGCCCACTGTGCGGGGCTCGAAAAAGGTCAGCCTCTCGATATATGATAAGTTGTAATAGTGTATGATCCAAAGACTGATTAGGCATAAAGATTGACTCAAAATCTCTGAAGATAGTTGGGCCTTCTTTGGCTCAATGTCTGGTGCCCAAGCACTAGCTTGGGGAAGATCAACTAACATATGGATCGGCAAGGTGTCGAAACCCATGGCCAAGTCGGGGTCGGTGACTCAATGAACCACTGACTGAAATATTTAGATCAGAGCTATCAAAGATTTAGATCTCACTGGCATGATCTTATCACAGCCCTAAACCATTATCCAGACCTATGGGGTTCATTATAATTTTAAACAATAATAAGATGCAGCATATAATGAATCAAATATTATTTATTAATTAACAATATCAAGTACATGAGTTTGGAAGATAAAATATAGAAAATACCCCATAACATCCTATATGCGATTGGCTTGTAGGACATAATTCTTTCAAAAGGTCCATCAGATATTCTCTCAAACGTTAATTCAGTGAACTCATTCTCTAATGAGCACCCACATCTTTATATTAGTGTCACACACAAGTGATTGTGAGATCAATCATCCTCTCCATCGAGCATACATAGGATGTGTCAGTTTTTCTGGTATCATTGATCATTGACTCAATGAACCAATGACTGAAAATATTTTAGATCAAGACTATCAAAGATTTTGGTCTCACTGACATGATCTTATCATGGCCCTAAACCATTGCCCTAATCTATGGGATTCATTATAATCTTAAACAAATATAAGATGTAGTATATAATGAATCAAAGATGCCTAACTTTATTAATAAATAATATCAAATACATGAGTTTGAAAGATAAAATATAAAAAAAATCTCATCACATCACATATGCGATTGAGTTGTAGGGCATTATTCTTTCAATCGAACAAGCGAGGCTCAGTGTGACCTAAGGGTCGGTTTATCCCACTGTGCGGGGCTCGAGAAAAGGTCAGCATCCTAATATATGATAAGTTGTAATAGTGTATGATCCAAAGACTGTTTAGGTGTAAGGATTGAGTCAAAATCTCGGAAGATAGTTGGGCCTTCCTTGGCTCAATGTCTGGCGTCCAAGCGCTAGCTTGGGGAAGATCGACTAATATATGGATCGGCAAGGTGTTGGAACCCATGGCCAAGTTAGGGTCAGTGTTGAATTTTGGCAAGGGTTCCTTCTCCAAAAAGTAGAAGATTAAAGTCAAGGGTGAGAGGACAAGGGGTCATTATGATCGTGTCCCATCACACGGGAACGTGTAAGGAGTTTGTCTCTGACAGTGGCCATAAATTTATTAAAAAATATGTCCTAAAGCCAATTATATGGACGATTTTGCTCCTTTTGTAATATGTATATGAATCATTTAATCATTGAATAAAAGTTATTTTGGCATCTTTATCATAAAGTTATATCTTTTTTGTTAGAGCTCTTATGTTGTGATGAAGTCCTTAGAACTATAAAGTAATTGATAAAGAAGAATTTATTTTATACATGGGTTTGGAAGATAAAATATAGAAAAATCCCCCATAACATCCTATATGCGATTGGCTTGTAGGGTATAATTCTTTCAAAAGCTCCATCAGATATTCTCTCATACGTCAATTCAGTGAACTCATTCTCTAATGAGCACCCACATCTTTATATTAGTATCACACACAAGTGGTTGTGAGATCAATCATCCTCTCCATCGAGCATACATAGGATATGCCAGTCTTTCTGGTATCATTGATCATAGACTCAATGAACCAACGGCTAAAAATATTTTAGATCAAAACTATCAAAGATTTTGATCTCACTGACATGATCTTATCATGGCCCTAAAACCAATGCCCTAATCTATGAGATTCATTATAATCTTAAACAAATATAACATGTAGCATATAATGAATCAAAGATGTCTATCTTTATTAATAAATAATATCATATATATGAGTTTGAAAATAAAATATAAAAAAATATTCCATCACATCACATATGCGATTGGCTTGTAGGGTATTATTCTTTCAATTAGACAAGCGAAGCTCAGTGCGACCTAAGGGTCAGTTTAGCCCATTGTGAGGGGCTCGAAAAATGGTCAGCCTCCTGATATATGATAAGTTGTAATAGTGTATGATCTAAAGACTGATTAGGTGTAAGGATTGACTCAAAATCTCTGAAGATAGTCGGGCCTTCCTTGGCTCAATGTCTGGTGCCCAAGCGCTAGCTTGGGGAAGATCGACTAACATATGGATCGGCAAGGTGTCGGAACCCATGGCCGAGTCGGGGTCGGTGCAGCAATTTTGGCAAGGGTTCCTTCTCCAAAAAGTGGAAGATTAAAGTCAAGGGTGAGAGGACAAGGGGTCATTATGACTGTGTCCCATCACACGAGAACATGTAAGGAGTTTGTCTCTGACTGCGGCGATAAATTTGTTGAAAAATATGTCCTAAAGCCAATTGTATGGATGATTATGCTCCTTTTGTAATATGTATATGAATCATTTAATCATTAAATAAAAGTTATTTTGGCATCTTTTATCATAAAGTTACATCTTCCTTGCTAGAACTCTTATGTTGCGATAAAGTTCTTAGAACTATAAAGTAATTGATAAAGAAGAATTTATTGTTTAGTTCTTATATATGTTCATGATCAAATGATACGTCATTAAAGGATGATGATGTTTATCAAGTGAAGATTATTGTGTGCCATGTAGGTTGGTTGTTTCTTAACCAAGGAATGTGAAGATACTGGTATGGCATACAGGTGAGATGTAGGAGTAGATCATCACCGAACAAGTGACTCACTTGCTGAATGCTCTGCTATCAAGAGTAGCTCGTGAAGCATATAGACAAAAGTGTCCTAACCTGATATCACTATAGTGACTTACAAGCAACTCACTGTGCTTTGGTGCTGGACTATCTGTATTTCTAATATAGTGACGAAAGGCCACTGGGTACAGTCTAGTACTTACAAGATCTGTGTGTGGATCAAGATGGAATTGAATCCTCCAAATTATAGAAGCTGATGTATCATTGTATTTCAATTTAGTAAAATTTTAGTTAGGATAATCAATGTGATGGATTTAAAGATTGGAATGCAGTGAGGATGATCCATCAAGGTTGACAGTTTAACCCTAGAACATCCTAGAGCATTCAGAGACAAAGGGATGAATTATGCGGTAACCATATGCATAGATTCTTAAATATTATCTTGCAAATATCCTACCTATCCGCATGTCGGAAACTATTGCTAGATGGTAATTTTGATTAGTACGAAAAATAGTTCTTGTGCTACTGGCTTAGTGTTCGAACCTATGTAATCATGTACAAAGTAAAATGATGTAGGAAAGAATTGATCTAAGTCTATATATTTAATTTGAAAGTACATAACTTCATTGAATAAATAGATTAACTTGATTGAGAATTAAGTTATGGATCATACGGGATTAAATAGTTAACTATGTCTGGCTAGCACTGGATATGAGGTTTAGGTTCAATTTTAGATATGAACAAATATTTGATCCATGATCCAAGGAGTCTATGAGAGAATTGATTTAAGTTCTAATTAATTTTAGATTAGATCTGATTTAATTAGATTTAATTGGGTTGAAAAAATTTAAGTTAGACATGATTCTAAATTCTAAAGAGTTTGGGATTGACAGCCTATTCGAAATTGATTCGAATCAGATTCGAATTGGATTCAAATTGATCCATATTTGAATTGAAACCTTAGAATCTATTTTTACTGAGATTCTCTCTCCTCATGGCCAACCAAGAGGTGGTGGGGTGCTGCATGGTGCCACCCCACACTTGGGTGTAGGCGTGGGTGCATGAGGGCGTCTAGTTAGGCACCAATCTTTTTTTCTTTAGGGCTTCTTCTTTGATAAGTTATGGATTAATTCAAAATCTATTTGAATTAAAAATTCTAGTCTTATGAGTCATGGAGAAT
>KE509289.1:42889-53481 GCA_000441515.1 Elaeis oleifera | reverse complement strand
AGTTGGTCACGTTCAATGATGATATATCCTTACATCTCACCTGTATGCCATACCAGTGTCTCCATACTCTTTGGTTAAGAGGACAACCAACCCATATGGCCTACAGCGATCTATGCTCGATAGAAGCTGTCGTCCTTATTAACAGCTTATCATTTGGTCGTGAACAGTTTTAAGAACTAATCGATCAATCCTCTCTTTATTGAACTTAAATAGTCCTAAGAACTTAATCATAACAATGGAGTTCATTAGAAGATGAAAACTTATGATGAAAATGCCAAAAATATTTTATTATTAACAAATTAATTATCATACTTGGTTGCTCAACCATCAACAGCTTGACGATTGGCTTTTGGGACATATTTCCTAACATGTGAAACTCTTGGTTGGACTCGATAGATTTTAACTTTTTCTTCCTCTCGGTCTCGACAGTCCAAGTCTTCCTCTTCTGTGGAAGAGAGGCCTTCAATTTTGTAATATCCTTTATCGAAGATTCTATTTCTACAATTGTTTAACAAACGTAAGGTTAAACAGCTATATATATATATATAAGAAGAGAGAAAGAAGCATAAACGACCCCACTCACTCCTAGATTCGCTAGAGAAAACCATGCAGAAAAAAGGATTCACCGAACAAAAGCTCATCTAGATGAGGAGCATTGCGATCCAGGAGATCCCTAAGCCCTTTCTTTTCTCAGCACTCAACTCTACGAGCTTCAAGGATGAAGCTTCGATCCGACCCTAGTTCGAAAGTCTCTAGTCGTCTATCAAAGCACAAGAATAAAAAGAATGACTTTTCCATCAATGAATGGAAGAAGGAGCACCAAAGATCAGGAAAGAACACTCCTCTGGAAGGAAACATACAACCAATCGGCATATGGATGCTTCTTCGAGGTGAAGAGAGCTCAAAAAAGAAGAATCAAAGGTCAGACTTCCATCTAAGAGCAAAGAACAAGAAACTCTATGATATATCTAAAGAAGTTTGGGGATACGGCACAGAAAAAAATCCCATAAAACCTAAAAGCTCAAAGATGAAGAAAAAAATAGGAAACCTAAGACCCATTCGAAGATTTTCCTCGTACACTGCTAATCGGCCTGGAGATAGACTGTGAACTCAAGCAACGAAATCAGAAAGTTCAAGATGGAATTCGTTTGGAATAGAGAATTGGGCTCGGAGCAACTTCAGGTCACTTGACATCAACTCAGATTAAATCTCACCAGGTCCAGCCAAAGGGTTGGTTTTGGACTTAGGATTTTTTGGATCCTTCACTTTCTCTCGCACGGATCTCTCACTCACAAAGCTTTCGAAACCCACCATGGAGACAGAAACCTGAGGTGAAATGAAAGGAAGAAAATCTAAAAGAATGTAAGAGGGACTTACCTTCAAGTAAAGGATTAAGAGGAAATGACTATCTTTCGAGAGCTCTTCACATGGTGGAGAAAAAAAAACTGGCTATGGAAGCTTCAAGGCAAGAAAAATGGCACAGGGAGAAAGGTTTCGTAGGAATCAGCAAGGTAAAGGAAAAATAAAATAAAGGAAGCCATCCCTTAAATAGAAGGATGCACATCTATCGAAGGATGTCAAGTCAGTACGAATTCCTAAAATGGACCATGCGTCAAGCATTCATTAGCTCAAAGCTAGCCGATGGTCCCCACATTTAATGCGTCTGAGCCAAGAAGAGTGGTGTCTGTACAGATTTTGAAAATTTCATCATTAGTTTGATAACTTTTTGTCTGAAAATTGCATGCAGATATTTGGTTTGAAAAAGAGCTCATCACATCCTCGGCCATTCAGAATGCCAAGATAAATACTCCCATAGCCCGATCAGAGCTCAGACTAGGGAGTAGAAGGGTATCTATTAGGAGTAATTTGGAATGGACTGATGATATGTGAAGATTCAAGCTCATTATGACCTATCGGGTCCATATCAGTGCCTCTCAAGCAGCCTAATTATTATGAATTGCCCGACCCTTAATCGACAAATGTCTATCCCAACCTCTGATCGAAGGCTATTCTGTTGGACCTCTCATCAGCAAGTTCTTGATCTGACTTTTGATCTAAAAGAGCTGGTCAGATTGTACATCTTCAGTAGTGCAGTCACATGATTGATTATGACTCATCCGACCCTTAGTCGGTATGTACCTGATCCGATCCCTAGTCGGTCAGTCTTTGATTCGATCCTTAGTTGGATAGCTCTTTATCTGGATCCTGAACAAAAAGATTTGATCCGACTCTTAGTTAGAGGGTTTGCTGGTCGATCTTCAGTCGCATCTAATCCCTACATGGCTTGCATATCGGAACAATCTCTAGTCAGCATAACAACTACAAGTCGGTTAGTCTTCTGGATCAATCCGTATAATCGAGCTTTGATCGAAAACTATCAGTTTCAACTCCTAATCAGCATACCACACTCTCTGATCACTTCTCAAAAGTAGATTGATCAGGCTCATATTCAAAAGGTAGGCGCCAACTGGCCATAGCTATCAATAATATCTAGGTGTAACCATCTGATCCTGAGAATCTTTCAAATGTAACTACCTGATCCTGAAAATCACAATCAAATAACTGCACCAGATTCGGCCATCCTGTCTTCTAAAAATGGTTACACAGCCGTCTCCTCTATAAATACTCAAACCCCGAGAATCTAGATAAGTAATCCATCTCAGAGAGCTAAAACTCTATTTCTCTGTTTGTGCGTTCTGACTAGAGCATCGTGAAAGATTAGTGTCCTATAAGCCAATCGTATGGGTAATGCGAAGGGACTTTACTATATTATCTTTCTGTTCATTTGTATGACATTAGTTATTTTATTTATGAGGTATTGTGTTTTATCATTTGCTGCATCATATTTTTTTATGATTATGATAAACTCCATAGATTAGGACAATGATTTTAGGATTATGATGAGATCATACCAGTGAGATCTATAATCTTGATAGCTGTAATCTAAAATATTTTCAGTTGTTGGATCATCGAGTCGGAAATCGATGATGTCGGTAAGACTGGTACATCCTATGTATGTTCGATGGAGAGGATGATTAATCTCACAATCACTTGTATGGTGACACTAATACAAGGATGTAGGTGCTTGTTAGAGAATGAGTTCACTGAACTGATCCACAAGAAGAACATCTGATGGAGCCTTACAGTATGTTGTTAGATGGTTCTCCAGTGAGAGTGGTGTAAGTGATCCTTTAACCTGAGATCATTATGGTACATTATATATATGGATCCTTACTTTAGTTTATTCCCTAGCATGCCACTTTGAGATGTGTGTGGGATATTTTGAGTTTGGTGAAGTGTGCATGGAGGTTGTGAGTGGTCAATATGGAATCGGTCACTCTTTGTAGGAGGAAAGAACATCCTATGTGATCTCATAGGATAATGACTTTAAGAGTCTCTGGCCAGAGCAGGGATGAACAGTAGAAAAGATTTCTACTGATTCATCAATCGAGTCATCATCATCAGATCGAGATACATATGGATAGATATTTGGGCTTGACATAATTTCATGCCCATGGTCCGTCTGGGATATTGTATGATCGAAGGATTGAATTTTATGATAACTCACCACAGAAGGATAATTTTAATATTTTATCAAATTTTATATCTTCTAGATAGTCATGACACATTGCTAGATATCAATCTTGACTTGTGGATTTGCAAGAATTAAAAGAGTTTAATTCAAAATTAATTAGAAGGTGTTCTGATTAATTGATCCTTTGGGCTGACCTAATCGGATTATGTCATGAGTTTGAGTTCACTGCTAGCTAGATATGGAACCTGTTGGTGCAGAATTCAATCGATGATGGAGAAGCTGGAGTCGAGGGGATCACGGTCGCCGTTGGGACCTGCAAGAAAGTTTAAACCGGAGTTGGAGGTGCTCCGGCAAGACCCTCCGACGCTCAAGTCAGTACTCTGCTTCAACAAAAATGGAGCACTCGAATGAGATTTTAGCAGAGTTTAGAGATAGTGCTTAGAGCTTAGAGGAGAACGTATCTGGAGGGTCTCTTTTATAGATGGGAGAGCGTAACCGATTGACAGCGACGTCCGTAACTGCCTAGTAGTGGACCGTTCGGGGGAACATGGAGTTTGTTACGGAGAGTAGTGGTGTCCGTTGTCGTGACTTGCTGGAGAGTGGTGGGGCTACGTGGAGTTTGTTACAGAGAGTGGAGTGGTGTCCGTTATCGTGACTTGCCGGGGAGTTCGGGCCGGACGGCTGAAGCTCGGTTGGGACGTCTGGTGGAGCGGAATAGCTCTCTGTCTCAGCAATCTAAGAGAAGCTCGGATGTTTTTGAGGTTGCTGGCGGGTTAACTGTTGTTGGGTGCCTTAGGCGTTGATGCTGCAGTCAGAAGTCATCCGCTATAGAAGCCCGGATGGAAACTTTCTGTTGGAGAAATCCGACTGGAGTCCGATTTCTAGAGAAGTTCGTCTGAAATTTGTATAATGTAGAAGCTTGTCTGAAGACTGTCCGCTGGAGAGGTCCGATTGCATGAGGAATCTGACAGAAGGTCGACCGATAGCGGAATTCGAAAGGCGCCATAGAAGGTTAACTGATAGAAGAGTCCGGAAGGCATTGTGAAAGTTCGTCCGCTAGAGGAGTTTTGAGGACACTGTGGAAGGTCGACCGCTGGAAGGTCAGAGAGCTAAAACTCTATTTCTCTGTTTGTGCATTCTGACTTGAGCATCGTGAAAGATTAGTGTCCTACAAGCCAATCGCATGGGTAATGCGAAGGGACTTTACTACATTATCTTCCTGCTCATTCGTATGACATTAATTATTTTATTTATGAGGTATTGTATTTATCATTTGCTGCACCATATTTTTTATGATTATGATAAACCCCATAGATTAGGATAATGATTTTAAGATCATGATGAGATCATACCAATGAGATCTATAATCTTGATAGCCGCAATCTAAAATATTTTCAGTTGTTGGATCATCGAGTCGAAATCGATGATGTCGGTAAGACTGGTACATCCTATGTATGTTCGATGGAGAGGATGATTGATCTCATAATCACTTGTATGGTGACACTAATACAAGGATGTAGGTGCTCGTTAGAGAATGAGTTCACTGAACTAATCCACAGGAAGAACATCTGATGGAGCCTTACAGCATGTTGTCAGATGGTTCTCCAGTGAGAGTGGTGCAAGTGATCCTTTAATCTAAGATCATTATGGTACATTATGTATATGGATCCTTACTTTAGTTTATTCTCTAGCATGCCACTTTGAGATGTGTGTGGGATATTTTGAGTTTGGTGAAGTTTGCATGGAGGTTGTGAGTGGTCAATATGGAATCGGTCACTCTTTGTAGGAGGAGAAAACATCCTATGTGATCTCATAGGATAATGACTTTAAGAGTCTCTGACCAGAGAAGGGATGAACAGTAGAAAAGATTTCTACTGATTCATCAATCGAGTCATCATCATCAGATTGAGATACATATGGATAGATATTTGGGCTTGACATGATTCCATGCCCATGGTCCGTCTGGGATATTGTATGATCGAAGGATTGAATTTCATGGTAACTCATCACGGAAGGATAATTTTGATATTTTATCAAATTTTATATCTTCTAGATAGTCATGACACATTGCTAGATATCAATTTTGACTTGTGAACTTACAAAAATTAAAAGAGTTTAATTCAAAAATTAATTAGAAGGTGTTCTGATTAATTGATGCCTTTGGACTGACCTAATCGGATTATGTCATGAGTTTGAGTTCACTGCTAGCTAGATATGGAACCCAATGGATCACACATAATAGAGATTTGGTCTTGATCTAATCTATTTGAATTTATTGTAAATCCTATGGGTTAATTAAATTGCTAGTACATGAATTAATCCAAGTTCTCAATTGGGTTCAGTGCAAAGATATTTATGCTAACCCTTGACTTGTTGCCTTGACCCAATGAGATTAGGTTCAAATCCTTAAGTCATGAGATGGCTTCACTAATTTATTTGAAAGTGATTCACCTAATCTTGAATTCCTCCATGCCAAACCACATGCAACATTTTTGGGATGCCTAAAAATAAATTGCGGTGAGAAGGAAGAGTCCTTCTCATTCACTCCTCTTAACTCCTTTTATTTTCATGCATTCCTTTATTTCCATGCACCATCAGATAGCTCTTAGGGATATGTTGGCGCAAAAGTGGAGGAGTTCTTTTGCATGAAGGCTCTTCTACACCCAATAACTTCTATATAGAGAATTTATTCTTTGTGGGAGTCAGGGGACATCACGTGAGATGTTTATGCGCCAAACATAATTTTCTCCCATACCTCTTAATTCTTACATGCCTAAATTTATGGATAATGAGAAGGAAGAGTGCTTCTACTCCTTAACTTCCCCACATACCATTTATTTGTGGTGATTTATTGAAATCACCATGTGAGGAATGAGAGATGCCAAAAGGTGGCATCCCTTGGAAGTGGATAGCGCCCCTTTCTTTTCTATTTAAAGGGGGCGCTACATTAGGTTGGACATCCCTTTTTTGGCTGAGAATAGGCATAAGAATGAGAGAAAAAAAGATAGGAAAAGTCTGAAAAAAGACAAGAAAAAGGGGAGAGAAAAATAGAAAGAAAGGCAAAAGAAAATTGAAAAGCATATGATGCTTGTCCTAAAATTCAGATTGTTCAAGTGTTGAACATCTAATTTGATTTTGTATGGTAAGATCTTTTAAAAAAGGATCTCTAGAGTGGTCCTAGTGGAAGATTCGAAGGTATACAAGTAGTGGTACAATCTATTCTTGCGAAAGATGATCGGTAGTGAGCTTACGAAGATGGCTGTAGCACTACGTCAAATTGGGAAGGGCCCCGATCTGTCCCATATGGATCACTGTTGGAAGACTTCTACTTTGGAGTCTTATGAAGATCCTTTTATTACCAGATCTTCATCTTCATATTTGGTATATGACATCTGATCCCTTGTTAATATGCATGCTTATATTGTTTGATTGTAATCTTCAAGGTGTTCCTAGGATTTTGTATTTCGGTAGTCCTGTTTAATTGTTAAATGTGTTTTCAATAGTTGAATATATATAAAATTTAAATCTACATTCCGCTATATCACCGAAACCCAACAGTGGTATCAGAGCCATCCTTGATTGATTCAATCAAATATCATGTTATTATTGTGATATAGATTAGATCTAGTTCAGATTATGTCAAAATCTGATTTTCTGAATGATGTTTAATTGATGTTTTTGATGCATCCTTTATTTAATGATAAATATTATCTGTTCATGATCATACTTGGATATGAGATTTCATGGTCTTTAGATTTGTGAGATAAATTTAAGTTAGATCTTATGATCTGATTTTCTATGGAATTGTAAATTTAGTGCATGTGATGCGCATAGCTTTGGAATGATACATTGGATGTACATTGCCAAGACTAAGAGTTCTTGCATATGATGCATTCACCCAAGTTCCAAGGGCCGACCACCATGTAATTGGGCATTCTTCATTATGGACCTTCTATCATAATTATTGCCCTGGGTATGTGTTGAGCCGCAAAATTTTTTATCATGGAAAGGATGCTTCAGACATAGATTAGGATTTTTATCGATGAATTTATTTTAACTATAATTCATTGATATAATATAATTAAATTATGATTATACATTAAATTAAATTCATAGTTCTAATTTGATTAGAAATTATATTTAATTAAGTTTGATCAAATTGTCATTGACCTAATTTGATTAGGATATGAGTCATGGTTGATCAAATCTTTTGTTAACCTAATTGGATTTAGGTCTAGTCTAAGAATTGGTCAATTCAACTCAAAAGGATGATAATTGATTAATTAAATTAGATCAAGAGTTGAATCCGAATCAAAAATTCTAGATGGATCCTATGCCCATATATTTAAACATCTCCATTGATATGTTTATGAATGATATCACAATTAAAATAATATCAGATACTTATTATCATATTTTATAATTGTTATAAAATATATGATGAGTGAGTATGGACTATGGTACATCCATGTGATGAATGTACACATGAATGCTTTCTGTTGGCTGATTATATAAATATATCTGCAAGAGTTGCAATAGGGGATGGGTGCCCCTGATGTATAGTATTATCAGTTGTATCTTTTGTATTTTCTCAACTATTGATTGAGATTTTTACATATTGATGTAAAATTATAAAAAATTATTAAAAATAATAAAATTATTTTTTTATTGTTAAATAAGATCGAGCATTCATGGAAGTCTTCATGGAGATGAAGACTGGACTACCAGACGTTTGGAGAGCAGAGGCACATTAAGATTGATCATGAGATGGTTCAATCTATAATGCACCTAGGGTTAGACCCATGCACCATCCTATGGCTCGTATGTATATTATTCAAAAGTCCATAACCATTTGATTTCCTTTATATGCTCTTACATACTAGTAGTTAGAATTAAATAGAGATGTATGTAATGGATTTGTATACATTTTGGATGTGCATGAGATCTAAGTTCCTTATTTAAATTATATTAAGTCATAATGATGAAGTGTTAAGAATACTACCCATACCTTCCTTCATGCCAAGCCAGTTTTATGTCAAGAACCATAGTAAGCTTGTTGTGCTATCCACATGACCTGTTGTGAGGGCTGATATGATACTGTCTTGATACATAATGATGCTAATAATATTTAGCTTATACTAAGTCAATAGAGTATATCAAAAACTATAGTGAGTTTGTTGTGCTATACACAAGGCTTACTATAGAGATTGATATGATGTTGACTAAGTGATGCTTATGGCTTATTTTGGTAGTACTGTCTTGTTGTGCTATCCATAAAGTAGTATTATTCAGATATAATCATATAAAATTGAAAGGTACAATTTAACTAAAATACTATAGTTTGTTGGGCTATCCACAAGGCTATAAGTATTTTAGAGGCAAAAGTTATATTGAAAGTTGCATGAGATGCAATTGGTAAAGAATTACCTACCCTTGAACTCATAGGAGTTTGTTGTACTATCCACAAGACTTTTTATGAGGAATTGGGATCTTAATCCCACTAAGGACCTAGATGATAGGTTTTCTCATTTTTCTTATTTGAGGGCTATGAAATTCTCTTAAATAGTGGGAGATACATTTGGATAAAAAATCTCATTTAAATTGTAAATGTCATCATGAGTGGTTCTTTTATATTCTTATATATACATCTGCATCTTTACTATCACTGCATAGTATATTTGATATTTTTTAAATTGATCGAACTTCATGGAATGGTTGAGGAACCTGAGAATGGTTCTCACTTAGGAGATAATCTCTTATTCTCCTGATTCTGATTTGATCGAAGATGATACTATAAAGAAGAAAAAACCACATGTATGATATGGTGGGTGACAATATGATTGTCAAGTATATCTTGATTAACTTAATTATATGATTAAGTTAATATCATAGATGGTGAGTTAATTCAGAATTTGATCTTGCTAACTCTTTTGAATTCTTTCTTTAATATATCACTGGAGAAGAAAAGTGAAGAATGTCTTCACCAAGGATATTAATTTTCATTACAGCAATGTTAAGCATTGAAAATAAATTACAAGAGTTGTTTTGCAAGTATGAAGCAGTACCAGGATGTAAAAATTACATCTGCTAATGGTTTGTATTTGATACAAACTAATTTATTATTGAGTGCTTTAGCTTTAGATTCTTGGGTACGTGATACCTTATATAGGTTCCACTGATGCAAAGCATTATTGGACCTATAAAGCTGAAGAGAGGTGACTACATGCTTTTTGATACTGATGGATAGTCCATTCAAGCTAAGGCTATAGGAACCTACTTATACATGTAACCTTCAAGCAAGGTTTAGAAATTAGTAGACTGTGTTATTGTTAGATGTATATCCTAGAAGTCAATATAGCTGACACATTGTAATAATTATAGGATATAATTTTATACTTAATATATTGATTTGATCAATAAAAGATAAGTTATTTTTATTCAAGTACGATGTGTCCTTGAATTATCCATGAAATTAACTTTCAATACATATTCTCAAAAAATTGAGAATTAGAGACATGTATTTAATTCCTAAATACTCTTGGTCATAGAATCATCATAAGAATGATGATCGATTTGAATAGACCGACGTATAGATCACTTCTTTCAAGATAGATGAGTCTCTAATTTACAGTGTAAAGACACTGAGCAATGAGTGCAGGTAGTTGTTAGAGAATAATTAGTACTCAACATGATCATATGAAAGATCACTTGGATTTCTATTCGATCGTCAGTGATTGTCTCGATGCTGTAGTTGTGTGAATGATCTTTTGATCTGAGATGGTACTACTACTCGCAGTGAGGCTACTAGAGTTTGATTGACACATAAATATGGGTCTCAATGAGCTCTTATAGTAGATGTTGGCAAAGTTGGTCCACTGTAGAAGTAGGGTGCGCATCAAAATGGGAACTATCGATCTTGATAGAGAAGAATAGTCCTATGAGATTTGAGAGGCTAAGTTCAAAAATCTGTGGCCACAGTAGTATGATTGATGGAAAAGAGTTTTCAATAAAATCATAATTGGACTTGAGCTGATTGAATATATCATATGACTGATTA
>KE509288.1:45349-57319 GCA_000441515.1 Elaeis oleifera | reverse complement strand
CTTGATGAGGACCACATTGGAATCCAATTGGGATAACTGACTTCTCTAATGAATCCGGCCTTCAGGAGTTTATCTACTTCCTCGGCTATTGCCTTTGCCTTTCTAGTGCATGATCTCGGACTTTTTTTTCGTCAGTCGATGTTTAGGGTCAACGGCCAGACGATGTTTCACGACCTCTGCGTCGATCCCTGGCATGTCCGTCGGAACCCAAGCGAAAACATCCGCATTTCTTCATAGAAAATCAATGAGCAGCGCCCGCACCTCTTCCCCCAGGTTGGAGCTGATCTTCACCACATGTTCTTTATTCCCATCATTCAATGGGATCGAGACTAGATCCTCAATTGGCCTGCCCCTTTCTTCAGCGAGGTCATCACGGGTGTCTAATCCATCAATCGGACAGGAGTCAGGCTGATCACTTCTTTGCAGGGATATATTATAGCAATGCCTCACCAGGGCTTGGTCTCCTCTAACCTCTCCAACCCCCTGACCAGTAGGAAACTTCAACTTTAGATGGTAAGTCGATACCACAGCTCGGAGGGTGTTGAGGCCGGGTTGGCCGAGGATTGCGTTATAGGCAGACGGCGCCTTTAGCACCAAAAAGTCCACCTGCGCCCTGGATTGTTTCAGGAACCGACCTGCGACCACAGTCAAGGTTATCATTCCTTCCACGGGTATGGCATCACCCGTGAATCCTACCAATGGGGATTTTATCAACCCCAACAATCATCCGGAATGAACATTTTCGAGAATGCGTCGTAAAATAAAATATCGGCCGAACTCCCATTATCAATATGGATGCGGCATACATCATAATTAGCAATATTTAAAGAAACCACAACCGCATCGTTATGAGGGAATTGAACTCCTCGAGCATCTTCTTCAGTAAAAATTATGGATTTCTCAATCCTTTGTCGCTTGGGCAGCCCGACCAATCCACCGATTGTTCTCTGCCGGGATTTCCCTGAGATAGTGTTGGTGAAACCGGTCGAAGGCCGATCTTCATGCGGCTCCATGCCGACTGCTGTTGCCGGAAAAGGGAGAATCTGGGAAACTGGCGACGAGGTCGTTGCTTGCGGAACTCGCTGAGACCTGGCTGCGGAGGCCGTGGATTGCCTGGTAGATGCCCTTCGGGGAGGCATCAGGTGGAGACCTCGTAGGGGACGGGAGAAGGAGATGTCGGAGAAGATGACCGGAGGCGATCCTATTGAGCACTCCTTTAAGAACAAGGGTACTGCGAAGACACAGGGCCCTTCCTCTAGCGCCAATCTTGTTGGTGCAAAAATCCACCGGCGTCGGAGAAGCTGGAGTCGAGGGTGCCGCGGTCGCCGTCGGGACCTGCAAAAAAAGTCTAAACCGGAGTTGGGGTTGCTCCGGCAAGACCCTCCGACGCTCAAGTTAGTTCTCTGCCTCAACAAGAATGGAGTGCTCGAATGGAAATTTTAGCAGAGTTTTGAGATAGAAATTAGAGCCTCCCTTATAACGTATCTGGGGATCCCTTTTATAGACGGAGAGCGTAACAGATTGATAGCGACGCCCGCAACTGCCTGACGGTGGGCCGTTCAGGGCCATGAGTAGTTGTTACAAAGAGTAGTGGAATGGCGTCGTGGCCATCACCGTGGTCTGCCACGTGGAGCCTGTTGCGGAGAGTGGAGTGATGTCCGTTGTCGTGACTTGCCAGAGCATGATGGAGCCGCATGGGATCCATTACAGGAAGTGAGCAGAGTCGTGGCCATTATTATGGCCTGCCAGGGAGTTCGGGCCTGTCAGTCGAAGCTCGGTAGGGGTGTCTAGTGGAGTGGGGTAGCTCTCTGTCTGAGAAGAGCTCGGATGTTTCGAGGTTGCTGACGAACCCACTGTCAACAGGTGCCTTAGGTGTTGGCGCTGCAGGCTAAAATTATTTACCGTAGAAGCTCGGGCAGAGACTTCCCGTTGATGAAGTCCGGCTGGGGTTGGCCTGACGTAGAACTTATTTGAAAGCTGTTCGTCGGGGAGGCCCGATATCATTAGGAGTTCGATTGAAGGTCGACCGTTTGGCTGAATCTGGCTGAGTCCGGAAGATGTCGTAGGAGTCCGTCTGCTGGAGGAGTTCTTAGAACACTTGTTGGGGTTCGGTTGGAGCTGTCAAAGGTCGATCGATGCTGAAGGTGGGTTGAAGCTGTTGAAGGTCGGCTGATGCTGTCGAAGGTCGGCGGTTAGAGAGGTATGGGGGACATCGGAAGTGGTAGATTGTTGAGGGAGTCTAGCTGCTGGGGTCCGTTTATTGTAGAAGTTCACCCAGAATCTATCCGTTGCAAGTGTTCGGTCGGAGCCTGACTTTTGTAGAAGCTCGAATGGGACCGCTTATTGATGAGGTCCGGTTGAGGTCCGCCTGCAATAGGAGTCTGGAGGAAATTTATTCTCAGTAGAGGATCGGATGGAGGCTTACGGTAGAGATCCGACGTGGACCGCTCGTAGCAGAAACTCGAAGTAGACCGCTTGTGGCAGAAGCTCGGAGCAGATCGTTTGTAGTAGGAGCCTAGCGTAGACCGTCTGGCTCCCGTAGGAGCTCAGGGTAGGCTGCTCGTAGTAGAAATTCGGAGTATGCAGCCTGTAGTAGAAGTTTGGGGTAGGCCACTTGTAGGAGGTTGGATGAAGTGTACATGCAATAAAAATTCGGGGCAGAAGTCTGGCTCCCGTAGGAGCTCGGATAAAGTCTACCTGTAATAGAAATTCGGGGCAGAGGTCCGGCTCCCGTAGGAGCTCGGATGAAGTCTTGAAGGCGGTCGACCGTCGTAGAAACTTAGTGGGAGTCCGACCGTCGTAGAGATTTGCTGTTAGGGAAAGTTCAACCACAGACGAAGTTCTGAAGGAAGTTTGGACAAGAGTCGAACGCGACTGAAAAAAATCTGGAAGAAGTCCGGAGAACGGTTGACCAGAGTAGAAGGTCGGACGATAGTTGAGCCCAGAGAGCATTTGAAGCAGCCCGACAGACGACCGAAGAAGCTTATCGTCGGAGAAGCTCGGAGGGTGTAGTAGGAGTTCGTCCATCGGGGGAGTTCGGTCGACACTTTCATAAGGCGTCGAGGACATTCAAAAGTTCGGCCTTTGGAGAAATCCGGAAGGATGTTGTCCGGAGTCGAAAGTTGGAAGAGTCCCGAAAGGATCACCCCCGATATGAACTTCGGCTAGGGGTATTTTATACCTAACAAGATCTAAAGAACAAAAATAGAGAGAAAAAAGAAGAAGAAAGATTCTTCTTCTCTTCTTGGTGGTCTGGATAAGATCCCGTCAGATCTGCGCGAAAAGATTCGCGCAGCCTTCATCTTCTTCGAGTTCTAGAAGAGGATTCAGATCCAAAGCTGAGGAGTGAGGCCTGTAGGGTGCTAGCACACCGATGGCCTCGGTGCTCTAATCAAGCTTCTCCATGTAGATACCAGCAGAGGTCAGACGCTTGCGTGGCTACGACTCGAATCTTGGACATTTGTAGGATCCGAAGGTATGGAGATCAGATTTTCATTTTTCTTTTGATGTCATTTATTTTATTTTCAGATTTTAGATCAAGATCATATGTTTGTGTCAAGTTCTAGCGGATGGTTTACAGATGAGATTTGGTGCATTGTTAAATTAAAAGTTTAATTTAATTTACTTCCACTGTAAAAAAATTTAAACTATATGCATGAAACTACTGCGTATTCTAACAAATTTTGAATAAGAATTGAACTCAATTATTTATGATATTTAGGGGGAGTTTAATATTTTTGAATTTTTAAGAAAAAAAATTCACTCTCTTGATCTTATTGATTATTTTGTTTAAATTATTCTTTTTGATGATATCAAAAAGGAGAAGAGATGATAAGTATATGCTTGAGCTTAAATTTAAATGAAGTATATTTGTATTATTTAGTAGTTTCATGCTTTATAAATATGTAATTTTTTTTTAAAAAATCTATTATATATTATTTGCATATACTTAAAAATTTTGTCATCATCAAAAGGGAGAGATTGTTGATCCAAAGATTGATTTTGATGATGACAAAAAGTTTTTAGTATAAATTATGGATAATTCAAATTTAAAGAGTTTTAATGAGGATTAAATCATTTTAGAAGCTAAGTCTAGTCTAAAAATTAATTTAGAAAAAAAGTTAAAATTAGCATTTGGCATGCTTGGTACACTAACTAAGTCGATCCAGTGAAAATCTGAGCTGATCCAGTCTGAGAAAGAATAAAAGATAGAAAGTAATATTTTCAGCCTGATGCCACTGAGCCGATCCATTTCAAGACTGAGCTGATCCAACGAGGAACTGAGTTGACTCAAAGAAAATTGAGCCGACCTAGTGACCTGTAATCGCTAGTTTTCTATTTTGCAGCTTTTTATCCTCATTGTCTCACAACGGCTACTTCAACCCTTCCAACGGCTAGAATATTTTCTCCAGCCTCTATCGAGCCTATTTAAAGGTGAAAAATCAAAGAAAAAGAAAAAAATTAAAAAAATTAATTCAAGTTTGAGAGCTTCATTGAATATCCAAGAAAAAGAAAAAAAAGAGAAAGATTTAAGCACAGATTTCAGTGGACTTTCAAGAGTAGATTTCTTCAACATCTTAAGCATCCTCTCAAGCATCCAAGAAGAAAAGTTCAAGCTTCAAAGATCAACCTTGTAACATCTTCATCGAGCTTAAAAGAGTTTTCTTTTTGTTTTCATTTTGTGCTGAAATTTTATTTTGTATTTTTATTTTTTTACAAGTTTCTTTTGGAGAAAATAATTTGGGGTTGATTGTTAGTCCGAAAAATAATCGTTGTATGGTTGTGGTTGGTGAGCCAAGATTAAAGCAACTAGATTACTAGTGATCCTGAAAAGCTATCAGTTGTAGGCTTGTAGTTGGTGAGTCTAATAAACCGACTTTTTTTCTGAGTCCGAAAAAACAAACACACTATAGTCAAAAGATTATAGTAGAATTTTCAAAGGGAGCTTGAGAAGTAGACATAGGAGCGGGTTGCTCCGAACCACTATAAATTTACATGTTTGTTTTTTGCTTTGTTGTGTTTGATTTACATGCTTTCAATACTTGCTTAGCTTAGTTTTGTTCCGCTACTACATATTGTTTTCACCTCACAATCACTCTAATTAGAAGTACATATTTGCTTAGAGCTCAAATTTGATTAAATTTTTAAAAATATCCAATTCACCCTCTCTCTTGGTAGCCATATCTGGGCAATACTTGCAGGTTTTGCCATTGCTGATCTGCCGCTGCTGTCCAACTCCAGTCAAATTCGATCTGGAGATGAAATTCTGCTGCAATATTTTTTTTGATTGGACATTAACAATTGAGTGACGTAATGCAATTTCCATTATTTCATTTAAAATGAAGAGGATCCAAATCCACTGAAAATTAAGAGCATGGCCTTTTATTTGTACTCGTTAAAATTTGTCCAAGATCCTCGAAATATAATGGTGGTGATTGCTTGCAACACAAAAATTATCGCATGTACATTCTCCACATATGAGCATTGAAATGACAAATGTACATAGACTACACCGGTTGGAGGGGTACTAAATAAATAATCAATAACTAATGATGTATCCATTGGTTAACAGAAGTTCACAGTTTCGACAACCCAGCACCATTTTAATGTGATCAGGCAACCGGCAGCGCCGCAGCCCTTTGGAGCCCCGCCTCGACAGCCGACCACCGCTCATCCTGCTCGCCTTCTTCTCTGTCTCCGGCTCCTTCATCCCTCCGCCGCTGTTCCCGACCTTCCTCATCCCCAGCTTCTCGGCCGCGGCCCTCATCCCGCCGCCGCCGGTAACCACCGCTGTCATGGCGACGGCCCCCCCTGCGCAAGGATCCTGGCGATCCCAGCGTAGCCCAGAGAGCCGGCTATCTGCATGGCCGTGGCCCCTTTGACCGTCCTGGCCTCGAGGTCGGCCCACGCTTTACGAGCGCCTCCACAGCCTCCGCTTGACCGGCCTCGGCGGCGCAGTGCAGTGCCGCATACCCCTCCTCGTCCCTGGCGTTCACCTCTGCCCCTTGTCCATGAGCGCCTTCATCACCTCCACCTTGCCCTTGAACGCCGCCTCATCAGCGCTGTCCACCCGTGCTGGTCCCTCCCATTCACCGCCGCTCCTCGCTCGATCATCCGCTGCACCCTCTTGCCTCCCCTTCCTCGCCGCCGCCGCCAGCCCTCCCCAGCCTCAGGACGTCGAAGAGACGAGCATGGCCCCCTCCGCCGCCGCGTCGTACGCCGTCCGGCCCGCCGCGTTCCGCACCTCCCGCAGCCCGCCCTCCCGTTCCAGCAGTAGCTTCACCATCTGCTCGTCCCGCCGGCCGCCGCAACGTGCAGCGGCGTGTCCCTGTCGGCCCTCCGCACGCCTCCGCCCGCGCCCACGCCGCCAGCAGCATCCGAGCACAGTCCCGCCGGCTCTCCTCCACCGCCAGGTGCAGCGCCGTCCGCCCGTCCGCTGCCGGCGCGTCGACCGCAGCCCCTTCAGCAGCAGCAGCCGCAGCACCTCCGTGTGCCCGGCGGCCGCGGCTAGGTGCAGCGGGCCCAGGGCCGACGCCGGCGAACTCTCCGTCGATGCCCGCCGCGCCAGAAGGAGCTCCACTATCAGCGCCTCACCGGCGGCCGCCGCGGCCTCCAACGGCGTGCTGCCGGCCCGGCTCCGGGCTTCCACGTTGGGTCGAACTCGAGCAAAAGCTGTACCAAGTCGGGCCGGCCCGGGCGATGGCCAGGTGCAGGAGGCTCTGGCCGGCCGAGTCCACCGAGTCGACCGCCCTCCACTCCGGCTCGCTCCTCTCCAGCACATCTCGGACCGAGTCCATGGACCCAGCGGCCACCAGCCGAGTCAGCACGGCCGATCCCACGAAGGAGATCCGGATCCCGCTGTCGATGAACACCTGCTTCTTCTTGGTGGTGAACCAGTCGCTGGGGACCGAGTCGAAGGTGGAGGAGGGGTCCTTGATGGCGGCCCCGGGAACGACCACGCTGTGGAGGAGGAACGAATCGTCCGAATGGGGCACCGAGTCGGGGACGGGCGAGGTGGGGGGCAGGAGGTAGGTGATCTCCACGGTAAGGGTAGCGAGCGGGGCGATTATGCCGGACTGCGGTCGGACGGTGTAACGAGTCCGGTTCACGGACTGGAGCCGAAAGGCGACCGGCATGGTGTACATCACGTTCCGAAGGGTGAGCTCGCCGTAGCACTTCTGACCCGGTTCGATGCGGATCGCAACCTGATTAGATGGCTCTAAGCTTAGGAGCCTATCCATCGAGACCCCTCTATTGTGACCACTCTCTTCCTCGTGAAACTGGGATTTGTGATCGTTTCTTCTATGATTCTGTGGTGTTCTTTCGGTGGTGGGAATTTGAGGTTTTGGAGGAGGGGCTTCCGAATTGAAGGGTGAGGCCTCGATGATGGGTTTCGGAGTAGGGGATGGAACCCATCAAGGAGGGTAGTGACGAGAGGGAAATGGGGAGGTAGGAGGAGTTTACGGGAAGGGGGACTTTTTAGTGTTGGGTGAGTGCGGAATGTGGATTAACGGCCGGCGCCAGAGGAGATGATGCCACTTGGTGGGTGTAGAGAACGAGGTGACTTGTTCTATCACGCGTCCGGATTAACAAAACTCCTACCGGTAAGTTTGGCTCGTGATGTTGTATATGTTAAAGTGGAGGAATGGTTCTTGTCAGGGTCCTTTTCAATGTTTCAAAGGTTTAAATAATAATAGGAAAGGATACTCGTATTATTCCATCTCGAGGGTGTCCTTTGGTGTGAGGTCTCTTAGTCCACATGGAAGTGAAGAAACAAAGGGCTTCGTTGGGGACCATTTCTGATGGTCCCTGTTTATTATTAATTAAAATAAATATATATATATGTAACATAGGCTATGGGTCATTTTGTTTTCTTGTTGGTTTATTTGTTTTATATTGATATTTCAGAGAAGTAGAGAGAAAAGAAGAGGAAAAGGGGATAAAAAAGTTTATTTTAAGGGAGAGAGAAGGAACCTATATTCTCTTGTTTGGCTAGAAATTCACGAAGAATAGAATAACAGAGAAACTTGAAATCTTTTGTTGGATAGAAAGTTAAGAGAAAAAAGAAAAAATGAAGACATCTACAAAGAAATATGAAAAATGCCCCAATTTTGTAAAATCCAATTCTTACTATCCTCAAGTGCACAAATTCCATTCTAATTTTGATTTTGATCGTGAACCAAACACACCGAGGAATATGGCTATTCCGATTCTGATTCTGATTCTAATCTATTCTAACTTCGATTTTGATTCTACTTATAAATCAACTGAAGAAAAAAATCTGATTCAAATCGGATCGCCAGGATGAATCTAAATAGATTTTGTTTAAAATTTCATAATAATTATGTTACCTTTGATGCGCAGCAGAATTCAATCAAAATACTGGGATTTCTTGAATCAGTTATCTCGCGAGATCTGAATATGTAGATCCTCTACTTTGCATGCATGTCAGTCACCACAGCAAAGATGAATAAAGATCTCAGGCGATGATCCTTCAGAAGGGATACAAGGGATGGTGGAGATCTGATCTCCACATCTTAGGAGGGATTCTTAATGCCAAAGAACAGCACCTAAGAACTCTTTACACAAGAGAAGAGAAGACTTCACGAAAAATCAGATCTATTTTGACCGTGAAGATGTGCCCATAAGGAATCAATATTCCATGCCAGTAAACAGCACCCTCCCTTTATTTTTATCGTACAAAACCTCTCACAACGCACAGTAATTTTCTTTCTTTCTTTATTTTGTCACACCAAACAAAATCTAAAAAATTACCTTGGATTAGAGCCTTCTTTTCTTATAGATTTGAATGCCCCTTATCTGATCAGATTCCCCATAGAATAAGACTCGAATCAAATTCAAATCAGCCCTTATCCATGAAGAAACCCATGTAAGAAAGGAGAGTGCCAATGTGCATGCATCCTTTCTCTTCATGTACGAACAAAAGATTGGAGCAGAAAACTAGCACTCCCTCTTACTTTTGGTCGGCAACGTATGAGAGAGAGTCCCAGTAATTTAGGGCTCAATAGTGCTAAAAAATGTATCCCAAAGTCAATCGTTAGCTTGTTGATGATTGTGCTTATTCTTGTAATTATATATAAATTTTATTAACAAAAGTTATTTAGCATTTTCATTACAAATTATCTATGTTTGAACTCCTATATTGTAATGAAGTCCTTAGGACTATAATTGATCGACAAAGGAGGATTTATCGTTTAGTCCTTAAAAGTGTTGTGACCAAATGATATGCTATTAATAAGACGATAGTAATATCGAGTATAGATCGTTGTGTGCCATATGAGTTGATTATCTTCTTAACCAAGGAGTATGGAGATACTATTAGGACATGCAGATGGAATATAGGAGTATATTCGCATCGAATGTGACCATGTGCCACGTACTTTGCTGTCAAAAGTAGCTCGTGAAGGTTATGGATATAAGTGTCTCTCAGATCTGAGACGACTACGATGATTTATAAAAACTCATTGTACTTTAGTACTAGACCATTTGAGTTTCTAATTCAATGATGGAAAGATATTGGGTGCAGTCAAGTACTTATCAAGTCGATGTGTATATCAAGATAGAATTGACCCTTCTGAATTAGTAAAAATATGCATCAGTGTATTTCAATTAATAAAACCTTGGTCAAGATAATTCATGAGATGGATTTGAAAGATTGAAATATAATATGGTTGACTAAATTAGGGTTGACAGTTAAACCTTAGGTCACTTTGAGCATTAGGATCAAAAGGATGAATTATACAGTAACCAATAGGCTCTAGAATGTTACTTTGCAATACTTCGACCTATTCGATCGTCGAGTCACCATTACTAGATAGTTATATTGATTAGTACAGAAAGTTGTTCCTATGTTACTAACTTACGTTCAAACCTATGAGGTTACACGCATTAGAAGATTTGATCAGACCTGATGGCTGAAGAGTCTAATTGGATTGAAACTCTAGTGAGGAGTCCTATTGGGACTGAGACTCTGGAGAAGAGTTTCACTGGGATTGAGACTCTACTATGAATAGAGAATTAATTAGTAATTGACTCAATTTGATTGAGTAAAGAGATTTGGATCAAGTCTAATTGAATTAGATTCAGTTCTACTTAGATTGGGTTTGATATGATCAATCATGATTACAAGAAATTTGATCCTGATTCGATCAAAGTTTGGAATCAGTCAATTTCTAATTGGATTAGAAATTTATTAAGATATTTAGATTCTTAATTGAATTAGATTCATTTCTATCAGTGAGTTCAGTCTAAATTTGATTTGGATTAGAATCAAATTAGAAATGAAGAGTCCAAGTTGATTAAGACTCTATCCTTATCTTCTTGCGTCATACTTGGACCCATGCCCTTATCTCCATGCCAAATAGGATTTGGCTTGATCTTTTTAGTGTCAAAGTAGTAGACCCAATAAGGGTGAGCGGCAATGATTGATGACTCATAATCCTATCTCTTGTCAAATTTGAATGCAATCCGAATTAGAGATAAGATAAAATCAAGAAAAGAAATTTTTCATACAAGGAAGGTTGTTGGTACCATAATGATTTTTTTTTTTAATTTTCTTGGAGAGTTCTTGGGCATGTGAGACACTAGAATCCTTCTCCACACTATAGAGCCCTTTCTAAAAATTTTTAAGATGCCAAAAGTTGTTTGGCATGGACTCTTGGCACCCTCCCTTGGATGAAAACCCTAATTCCTTGCCTATAAAAAGGGGTCCCCTCTTCTTGATGTCATAACATCAATTCTCTTACTGGTTTTTATTTTCCCAAAGCTCTTCTCCTCCTCTTCTCTTCCTCCTCCAAATTCCTTCATCCTTTGGAGCGTCCAAGGTGCTTGAAGAAAAAGAAGAGATCAACCGTCTAAGTTGCTTGCAGGCTAGCACCTCCAAGCCCCTGATCTGTGCCAGTCTTCGCATAGATTTTTTTGTAGAGGCCAGATAACTTCGTGTGTCTTTACATAGATTTTCTTATAGAGGCCAGATGACTTCGTGTGGCTGTGAATGATCTAAGAAACATCTTCTTCAAATGTTGGACCAGCAAAGATCAAGATCTCATTGGTTTGGTAATTATTTCTAATCTGTCTTGATCATATCGTTAGATCTAATAGTTAGATCTAGAATTTCAGCATCGATGAGATCGATGTGAGTTTTTATTTCAGATCTAAAGTGCATCATATTTTATATACTTTGTCATGACATGATAGTCTAGATTAGATCTCATACATATGATTTAGATTAAATTATTTAATCTTTTTCTTCTGCTGTATAAATTTTTGAAATTGTATGCACAATACTACCTCTGTTTTCTTCAATTAGTATCAGAGCCATGGTTATTATGATATGATTTATTATGCCTTTAGATCTAATTTTATGATGTCAGATCTAATTATTTATGATTTAGATTAGATCTAAATGTGTTTATTTTTAGATCTGATTTTTATCATGTTTAAATTAGATGTTTTGAGTAGTAAAGTACTCAGATTGGATAATCACCAGACCATTTGGTCATAGAAGCAAGTAAGATTTCATGACCCACTCTTTTCATTGAATGGAGTGCTCTTATGGCATGTAGGGGTGCTACTGGGAGGTCCCATGAAGAAGAAAGCAAAAGGAAAAAACTTACTTTCTTGCAAAATCTCAGATTTTGAAATCCTAGGTGTTGTTGTATGTGATGCAAGTTGCAGAAACTAGTTATATCAAATCTTGATTAATCAAAATTATTTTGATTTAAAATCATAAAAAAAATAGATTTGATCTAAAAGATTTTATGATTTAATATAAAAAATTTATATAAAATTATTTCAAATCTTAACCATGTTGATGCAAACTTAATTAAGAATTAAGTATTGAATTGATTAGATCTAGAATTGTGATTTAAGATCTAATGACATTGCTAAAATATGGGGCATAGATTAGCTCAAATCAGATCCTTCTCTTTAATTAGGTTAGACCTAATA
>KE509288.1:2777-13885 GCA_000441515.1 Elaeis oleifera | reverse complement strand
TTTTGAATTTCATATGAACAAACTTGACTGTACTATTCTCGAACTCGTCAACATGTTGGTTACCACAGAGGATTCCTTGAAGAGTTCAAGGAGCACTGTTCTCACTGTGGTGCAGACTTCTTCTTTCAAGAGAAAGTCTACTGGAAAGAAGTAGGTTAAATATACGAAGAAGAAGAAGAAAGAGAGCAAGCCGAAGAAAGATGGTCCAAAGGTGGCTGAGGCAAAAGAAGTGTTTCCACTATCATGCTGAAGGCCATTGGAGGAGGAATTGTCTAAAATATCTGGAGAGCCTATAGACCAAAAAGGATGATAAAACATTCAAAGGTTTGCTCATAATTAAATCAACTTTATGGTTTCTTCTATTTCTAGTTGGATATTAGACTTTAGCTCGAGTGCTCATATATGTACCTCAATACAGGATCTGATAGGAAGTAGGAGGTTGAGGGAAGGTGACATGATCCTTCAGATCAGCAATGGAGCAAAGGTTGCTGTAGAGGTCGTTGGCACTTACCCTCTTCAATTACCGTCTGGTGTTAGATTAGATTTAAAGGACTACTATTATGTTCCTGTAGCTAGTCAGAATTTGATTTTCATGTTTGTGCTAGCACAGAAAGATTTTGAAATTGGTTTTAATAAAGATTTTTATTTCATTTATTTGCAAAATAAATTGATTACATGAGATTTTTTAATTGACAGTCTTTATCACTTATATGATGATACGAATGTGAACCTAAATGAGCAAATAGTGAGTACCATAGGCCAAAGGATATCTAGAGATGAAATTAACCAGCAGTACTTGTGGCACCATAGACTAAGCCATATTGGAGAGGACAAGATAAACAGACTGAAAAAGGATGAGATCTTTGGCTCTCTTAATCCAGAGTCGCATCCAGCTTACGAATCTTATCTTCAAGAAAAAATAACCAAGTTACCCTTTGTAGGATATGGGGAGAGGGCCACAGAGTTACTTGCCCTGGTACACACCGATGTGTGTGGGTCATTTGATGTGCAAGTCAGGAATGGTTGTACCTACTTCATTATCTTTACTGATAATCTATCTAGGTACGGATATATATATCTCATGAAACACAATTCTGAGACCTTTGAAAAGTTCAAAAAATTCAGGCACAAAGTAGAAAAGCAAACAGGCAAACCCGTTAAAGTTCTTTGATTTGATCGAGAAGGTGAATACTTTAGTCAGAAATTTTTGAGATATCTTAAGGACAACAGCATAGTCTCTCAATAGATGCCTCCTGGAACACCTCAGCTCAATGGGGTATCCGAAAGGAGAAATAGGATCCTATTAGATATGGTCAGGTTCATGATGAGCTTTACTGATCTACCCTTATTTCTTTGAGGATATGCCTTGTTAACTGCCAATCACTTGTTGAATAGAGTTCCATCAAAGTCCGTTCCTACCACACCGTATGAGATATGATTCGGTAAGAAGTCAAGTCTGGATTATCTCAAGACTTGAGGATGTCCGATCTATGTTAAGAGACAGATGGCGGATAAGTTGGAGGATAGATCTATTATAGCTCACTTAATAGGATATCCAAAAGATTCCATGGGATACTACTTCTATTTTTCACAAGACCACAATGTGATTATGAGTCGAAATGCCATATTCTTAGAAAATAGTTTATCTAAGATGGCGACAGTGAGAAGTTAGTGGAGCTCGAAGAGAAAGTATCCAAAGAGATAAGAGCTATAGATCCTTAGGAATCTGTAGTCTATGAGCCAGTAGTTGATGTTCCTCTACCACCTTGTAGATCTAGCAGGATCTCCTGACCTCTTGAAAGGTACATGGGTATACTTACGGAGAAAGTTAAAGAAATATTTCTTATAGGAGATAAGGGTCATAGTGATGATCTTACCACCTTTGACGAGGCGATGTCTAATATCAATTTTGAAAAATGGTTAGATGAGATGAAGTCAGAAATTGACTCAATGGACTCGAACCAAGTCTGGACCTTAGTGGATCCACCTGAGGGTATTATATCTATTAGGTTTAAATAGATCTATAAAAGGAAGATAGGTGGCGATGGTAAGGTAGAGACCTATAAAGCTAGGCTTGTGGCTAAAGGTTATAGTCAATGTGAGGGCATTGACTATTAGAAAACCTTCTCGCCTATAGCCATGTTGAAATCCATCCATACTCTGCTTGCTGTTGTAGCTTACCATGACTATGAAATCTGACAGATGGATGTGAAAACTATTTTTCTAAATGGATATCTTGAGGAAGATATCTATATGGAGCAGCTTATGGGTCTCACATTCGGTGATGGTGATCACAGAGCCTGCAAGCTGCAAAGGTCCATATATGGATTAAACCAAGCTTCTCAGAGTTGGAACCATCATTTTGATGAGATAATCAAATCATTTGATTTCATCAAAAATGAAGAGGAACCTTGTGTATACAAGAGGGTCAGTGGGAGTGCGATCACCTTCCTCGTATTGTATGTGGATGATATTCTCCTCATTGGGAATAATATTCTCATGCTGACTATGGTCAAAAGATGGTTGTCCAATAAATTCTCTATGAATGACCTAGGAGAAGCATCCTATATTCTTAGAATAAAGGTCTTTAGGGATAGACCTAAACGGAAGCTTGGCTTATCACAAAAGCTGTACATAGAGAAGGTGCTGAAGAGGTTCAGCATGAAAAACTCAAAGAATGGTCTCTTACCTCTTAGGTATGGTATTAATCTCTCCAAGACGATGTGTCCAACCACATCTGAGGAGGTGCAGCGTATGAGTAGGATTTCTTATCCCTCGGCCATAGGGAGCCTCATGTGCGTCATGCTATGTATCCAACTAGATATTATCCTTACTGTGAGTGTCATGAGCAGGTATCAGTCGAATCCAGACGAGGAGCACTGAATAGCTATGAAGAACATCCTTAAGTACTTGAGAAGAACTAAGGATTTGTTCTTGATTTTTGGAGGAGACTCTGAGTTATGAGTTGAGGGGTATACTGATTCAGACTTCATGCCTGATCCTAATGATAGAAAGTTTACGTCAGGGTACGTGTTCGTTTGCAATAGTGATGCAGTTAGCTGAAGAGTTTCAAGCAACCCATCATAGTGGATTCGACCATGGAGGTTGAATATGTCGCTGCTCCAGATACCATAAAGGAAGGCTTCTGATTCAAAAAGTTCATCATGGAACTTGGGGTTATGACATCGGATACCATACCACTGTACTACGACAACAACAGAGCCATAGCACTTGCTAAAAAGTCGAAGTCTTATCAGAAATAGAAGTACATCGAGCGGCAATATCATATCATACGTGACTACCTCAAAAAAAAATATTGAGGTGCAAAGAGTAGACTCCGCAGACAATGTGGCAGACCCGCTAACTAAATAGTTGAGCCAACTAAAAATGGAAGTCCACCTTGAGAAGATGAGATTTAGATTTGTGGCCAATTGGCTTTAGTCCAAGTGAGAGATTGTTAGATGTATGTCTTAGAAGCCAATAGACTGACACATTGTAATAAATTTATGGCATAATTTTATACTTAACATATTGATATGATCAATAAAAAGGCAAGTTCTTTTTATTCAAGTGTGATGTGTCCTTGAATCATCCATGAATTAATTTCGATACATATTCTCAAGATGTTGAGAATTAGAGATATGTATTTAATTTCTAAATACTCCTAATTATAGGATCATTATGAGGATGGTGATAGATTCGGATAGACTGGTACATAAATCACTTCCTTCGAGATAGATGAGTCTCTGATCTACTGTGTAGAGATACAGGATGATGAGTGCGGGTAGTTGTTAGAGAACAACTAGTACTGAGCATGACCATACGAGAGATCACTTGGATTTCTATTCAATCATCAGTGATTATCTCGATGCTATGGTTATGTGACTGGTCCTTTGACTTGAGATGGTATTGCTACTCGCAGTGAGGCTGCTAGAGTTTGATTGATACATAAACATGGATCTCAATAAACTCTTGTAGTGGATGTTGGCGACAGTTGGTCCACTATAGGAGTGGGATGCGCATCAAGATAGGATCTATCGACCTTGATAGAGAGGAGTAGTCCTATAAAATTTGAGAGGTTAAGTGCAAGAGTCTATGGCCACAGTAGTGTAATTGATGGAAAGGAGTTTCTATAGAAGTCACAACTGGACTTGAGCTAATCGAATCTATCATATAACTGATGATGAGGTTTGACGATTTATCCATAACCTGCCATCTAGTTGGGACTCACGATAGAGGGACTGAATCACATGTTAACTATACCTAGAGGTTCATTTTAGTTCTATTGGATTGCCACTATATACTGCAAGATCTCACTGGTGGATTGTAAGAGCTCACTAGAATTGTTCTAGATCGACAATCTTTGCTGAGTTAGAGTGAAATTATTCCATCATCCATTGAAAAGAGTTTCAAGGATACTTTGATAGAGATCATTGTATATCTCACTACCAGATAAAATTAAATCTATGGGGTCACACAATAAGGAATTAGGTCTGGAATAAGTAATTGAGCTTATGAAGTGTCAATTGGGTTTAGAGAATCCTATTGGGTTCATGGTAACCTTATTAGCACATGGTTGGATCCAATTTCTCTTTCTATTGGGATTACTTATTTGATAAGATAATTCTAACTTAATTACCTGCTAATAACCTATATGAACAAGATTCATAAGACTTTAATTGTTGGATGTCTAAGATTATGGATCATATAAATTTAGGGTGCCAGTCTCTAATTAATTTCTTTGGTAGTTATTCTTGGGCGCCACCTTGATTTGATCAAGTTGGGCATGTCCATTGATTAGAGGGCCTTTAGATCTCCTATGGGTGTCTCTTGGATGTATTTTGAGGTGTCTAATTATGGGTGCAAGGGCTCCAGTTGTTGGCACCTAAAGGGTCTTCTAAAGTATGTTGGATAAGTTAAGTTAATAGGAAACCCAAAGCAAGTAGGACTTGTATTATGAGATTGAATAGGATTCAATCCTTATGCCTTTAAATATCTATTTAAAGGAACCTCCCCTAAGATCCCTAGAGCATCCAAACCAGTAGCCCTCACACCCATAGAAGGTCTCCACGCTCTCTTTTCCTCCCCTTTTCTCTTCTCTCTTGGCATTCTACATGCCCCTTCTCTTGGGACCCACGTCCCAAGGTGTTCCATGCCCAAGGCTGTTGGATGCCTCTTCCTTACTGATTTCTAGCATCTGATAGCAGCACATAGCAAGAAGAAGCTCTAGAGAAGAGGAGAAGAAGAAGATCAAGAAAAGAGATCAAGTGTTGATCGTGATCCAAGCTTCGCTCAGATTCAGCAAGCTGAATTTTGAAGAAAAATTTCAGATTGAAGAGAGTTGTTCCAGGCTAATCTCGAGTGGATACCCATAGAGATCAGACACTTGTATGGTTAGAAGAAAATTTCTTCTCTTCCAGATCTAGATTTGAAGAAAAAGATTACGAAACAGATATGTGATTTGATCACAATCTGAATTTCAGCACATATCAATTTCGGCATATGAGATAGATCTATGTGGTCTTATATTTTTATGCATGCATAATTCAGATTAAAGTATTTTAATCTTATTCTCTACTATGGTATTTAGAAAATAAGATTTTGAAACTCATATGCATGCACCAAGCCCCAAATTTTAATATTTTATTATAAAATTATTTGAATATTTCAATCAATTCGAACTTATGCTTCATAAACAAGATGCACCCATGTCAAGATAAGTCGTCAGAGATTTTAATGATGTGGTAAGCCCTCTTCTGATACTTATGTTTATGAGTGTAAATACATCAATATGTACCAAACTCAAAACATCGCTGGCTTATTCATCCTTTCCAACAAAAGGTGACTAAGTCAATAATGCTAAAGATAGGTTTTAGTGATATTATCTAATCTAGGGTGCTAGTTAGACGTGTACTTGACACTAACAGACTGTGGTACTGAGTTTATATCATTTTTAATTATCCACTCATTATTGCACTATCATTCACAATGATATCATAATAATCATTTCTATTGACACCATCAATAAGATTGGACAACAGTGATAATCATTTAAAATGATATCTTCAGGATTTAAATCAAGCTTGATGATTCCTAATATTAAGATTGGAACAGACTTCCATCTCTTATATTTAGGAGTCTCTTGCCGTTTACAAATCTTTATTATCCTAAAGTTTTTACTAATTATTTGCAAACATGACTTGTACTATCGGTATGTTGGGTTTCGATGATGTAGAGGAATATAGATTTCAAATTTTTTAACATGTATACAATAATGAAAATAAGGTTTAACATTTAAACACAACCATCGAAACTCAAAAAACCAAGGAACCCCTTGATGATTACAATCAAATCACAAAATCAAGCATATGAGGAGAAGATTAGAAGTCATATACCACCATTAAGACCATGAACTAGTGATTTTGAGATCTCCACGAGACTCCAAAGTAGAAACCCTCCAACGGTGATCCACACAGGATTGATCAGGGCCCTTTCCAACTCATCATGGTGCCGCAGCCTTCTTTCTAAGTGCATTGTCAATAGTCTTTCGTAAAAACTTGATACACCATCTCTTGTATGCCTTCATGACCTCTACTAGGACCACTCTAGGAATCCTTTTCCAAAGTATCAAACCACACTCTAATCAGATTTTATGTTCAACACATGAACAATCAGATTTTAAAACAAGTATCTCGTACTTTCTTTTTTCTTCCTCTCTTCCTTTCTATTTTCCTTCACTTTCCTTTTTTTTCACTTCAGATTTTTTTCACTTCTTCCTCACCTAATCCCACATCCAAAACCATTTTTGGATGAATTTTATGCCATATAGGGTGCCCCTTAAATAAAGGATGAAGGGGCACCACACAAGACATCAAGGGGCGCCAACTCTTGGTGTCCCAACTCTCTTACACACTCCATATTAATTTTGCATGTAATCCCATGGGTTAAGGCATGGAATAGGAAGAGTTAACAAGTAGAAGGATTCCTCCTCTATGTCAAAAAAATTTGGACACCAAAATATGGCATGTGGAAAGGGAGAACATGGAAATACCAAGAGTCCATGACAAGGTGGACTCTTCCATATCCAACACATAAATAAATGACTTTCATTTATTTGTGGGGTTCAAACTCCTTGCTAGAGAAGGACTCTTCCTTCTCTTCTGTGCCCAAAATCCCAAGAGACATCAAATGTCACGAGGATTTAAGAAACGCATGGATAATATGAAAGGAAATAAGAGTCCAATGTAAAATGGACTCTCCATTTCAATGCCAAAATCAAGGGACGTCCACATTATTTTTGTGTGGAGTTTCTTCCAAGAGAAGGTCTCCATCTCCTCTTCCATGCCCATGTTATCCCAAGGCATCATCACATGGCTCACAAATTAAAGGACATGTGGATCATGTAAGAAATTAAGATAAGTAAAGGAGAAGGACTTTTCTCCTTAACTATCCAAAATAAATGTGACGCCCATAATTCTTTGGCGTGTGGTTTTTGGCATGGTGGAGGTTGGTTCCATGTGGAACATATCCATAAAACCAGATAAATTAGTTAATTAATTAAATAGTTCAAACCTAATCACATTAGGTCAAGGCAATAAGACTAGGTTAGCACAAACACCTTTGCACTGAACCCAATTGGAAACTTGGGTTAATTCATATGCTAGCAATTTAATTAACCCATTGAATTTATAATAAATTCAAATTGATTGGATCAAAATCAAATTTTATTGTGTGTGATCCATTGGGTTCCAAATCTAGCCAGTAGTGGACCCAAACTCTTGATGAAATCTTAATCCAATTGGATTAGGTTAGCTCAAGAGTCCCAATCAACTAGAACTCTTTCTAATTAATTTTAAATTAAATTTTTAATTCTATCAAGTCTATAAGTTAATATTGATGTCTAGCAATGTGTCATGACTATCCAAAAGATTTAAAATTTGATAGAAATATCAAATTATCCTTCCGTGGCGAGTTACCGTGCAATTCAATCTTTCGATCACATAATATCCCGGAAAGGCCATGGGTATGGAAAAATGTCAAACCCAAATACCTAACTATATGTATCTCAATCTGATGATGATGATGACTTGGTTGATGAACCAGCAAAATCATTCCTACTATTTATCCCTGCTCTGGCCAGAGACTCTCAGAGTCACTATCCTATGAGATCACATAGGATATTCTCTCCTCCCACAAGGAGTGACTGATTCTTTATTGACCACTCACAACCTCCATACATACTTCACCATATCCAGAATATCTCACACATATCTCAAAGTGATATGCTAGAAAATAAATCAAAGTAAAGATCCATGCACATAAGGTACCATGGTGATCTCAGGTCAAAGAATCACATGTACCACTCCCACTGAAGAACCATCTGTTGACATGCTGTAAGGCTCCATCAGATGTTCTTTTATAGGTCAGTTCAGTGAACTCATTTTCTAATGAGTACCTACATCTTTGTATTAATGTCACCACACAAGTGGTTGTGGGATCAACCACCCTCTCTATCGAGCATACATAGGATGTACCAATCTTACCGAAGTCATCGATCTCCGATTCGATGATCCAACGACTGAGAATATTTTAGATTAGGGATATTAAGATTTTATATCTCACTGGATGATCTCATCATGGCCCTAAAATCATTGCTCTAATCTATGGGGTTTATCATAATCATATAAAAATGATGCAGCAAATGATAAAACATAATATCTCATATATATAAAATAACTAATGTCATGCAAATGAACAGAAAGATAATTAAGAAATATCCCATCATATCCTCATACGATTGGCTTGTAGGGTACTATTCTTTTAATCTCTCACTTGCACTAAAGTCAATCGCTCCTGTACCTGATGCCCGTGTAATCAAGATGGCGATTACACTGCTGCTGTGTATGGCTTAGTAAACTGGTCCTATTATACTGTTCTTTAATATTAGCTCATTTTATGATTATATCATGAATAAAGTGAAAGTGCCATGGATGTGCGTGGGTACTCGGTGAGACCAGATCCAACTTAATGATGAACCCTTCATCAGGCACCTTCCTAAGCAATCTTTACTAACAACATTTAATGGAAACAAATACAGTATACTATTTGAAATATTTCTAATTCACTGCTCCTCTAGTACTTCTCAAGTACTTTGAGAATACTTTTCATAGTTTTCAAAAGATCATATTATGGATCAGCCTGAAATCAATGATTATACACAAGGCATAATTCATATCAGGCTTGGTACATTGAATGTAAGGGTAAGTAAATACCTTTACACCCATTCATGTTGAATCCTTTCAATATTAAATTCTATGTACCTAGATTGGGACAAACCCTGCATCCACTTACATCTATCCCTATAGATGTCAAATATATTGGATACTTAACTCAAATTTTTTTCTATGAAAACTTCTGTGATAAGCAAGTTATTGATCGAGTGCAATATTGGGACTACCTTCCCAATATGCTGTATGTCCCCTACATACATAACCAAGAAGTTAGTGGAACTCTCACTTATTTTTTTTCACACACATTGGTTCATCTATATTTGATAAAGTCAAATATTTTGACTGTCCCATCAAAAATAGAAGTACCCACTCCTCATAAACTGTCTGAATTCGTAAAAGCATTTGTCCTCCCACTAGAGACAACTTCTCTAGTTGGTGTATGGTAATAGCAAAAATCTGAATAGGCATCCCTAATAGCAACCTATTGGGTCATACCCATAGGTGCTTCAACTATAGTCCATACTTGGTTGATGTACAGGGAGTCGATTTTGGATGTCAAGATTTCAGACCAACTGTTAGAGTCTCTACTCATAACAATCTACGAATGGGTCAAGTAAAGATATCATTTACAATGATGTATAGTGTACTGCCATTCACAATGACAAATCCATATTTTGAGTGATATATTATACACTCGGATTGACCTTTTGGTGAAGAGTTGTGTATCATGGTCGTGCCTCATCACTGGGCACATCTAGTTGAGGATTAACTTGTGGACACTCCACAGGTTAAGATAAGATAGTTTATAGGTTTTGAACTTCTTAAGTTTAATTATCCTCCACTGTCCCTTTTTAGAAAAGTCTGTTCTAGAACAAACTTATGTAAATCAACTTTTTTCACATAAGTTGGGCAACCTGCCTTTGTTTTTTCATATCTCATATGGAGTGCTTGTAACAGATTTTTATAGTATCTAATTTATATAATAATTTCTAAGATATTTTTCAAAATGAGACAATAATATTTGTGAAGCATTTTAGAGAACACATCATATCATATATGAAGTATCGATCTATGGGTCGAGATATTATTAGTCTTTGAACATCCATATGTTCAAGACCTAATATCTTACTTGCCCTGAGATATGTGACCATTATATATTTATTTCTTATTTTTATCAACATAAAGAACATCATTGAGTGACAAAAATATAAGACCATAACCATAAAATTTATTAGAGGGAGAGTAATTTTTACTCTTAACATTAATTTAAAATTATGCTACAATAGCAAAAATTTGAAATAATATTTCTGATAAATTTAAGCTCATATCAATGGTCTATTAGTCTCTAAATCTTGCTAGAAGGTTATATAGGTTCCTACAGTCTCAGCATGAATGGACTATCCATTAGTGCCTAAAGATAAGTAGTCTCCTCATGTCAGCTTTATAGGTCCAGCAAATATTTTACATAAGAGGAACCTATATTAGGTATCACATACCTAAAATTTAAAGCTGAAACACTCAATGATAATTAGTTTGTATCACATACAAATTACTAGCAGATACAACTTTTGCATCCTGCTACTACACATTTGCAAGACAAATCTTACAATTTTATTGCTCATCAATGCTGTAATGATATTAGATACCTATAGTGAAGATATTCTTTACCTTTTGTTCCTTAACCATTCCATAACATTCGGTCAATTTAAAAATATCCTAAGCAGTGAATGTAAAGATGCAAATATATATATAAGAATATAAACAGGACTACTCATGATGATATACATACGTTTAGATGAGAATTTTTATCTAATTGTGTCTCCCATTATTTTAATAAATTTTAGAGCCCTCAAGTATGAAAATCAAAAAATCTTATCA
>KE509287.1:15242-26705 GCA_000441515.1 Elaeis oleifera | reverse complement strand
AATTTTTGGAGCAGAGATTCGTGAGGAGAAGATGATCCAGATCTTCTCGAGTGGATACCGATAGAGGTCAGACGACTGCATGGCTATTTTTGAACCTCGGGCATTGCTGCGATCATCTAAAGGGTAATCTAGTTACCCTAGAGGTATTTCTCTAATCCTCGAGTTTTAGATTTAATTTTAGATTAAATATCAGATAATAAGAATCAAATCTAATAGATCTTAAATCTGAAATATTGTAGGATAATTTTTATTAAAATATTTTACCTCAGATCTCATTAGATCTGGAAGATCCTATAAGGAAAAAGTCGATTTTTCTTCATCTCCCCTGGATTAGACTGATACCTGCTCACTTCTTAGTGAGTAGGCAACATCCGATCTCATACATGTCATAGCATATATGATGGATCCCACTATTGAAGCATATGAATCTTATTCATACACTCCCTTTTTTGAGGAATTGTTGGACAATCTCTCTTCGAAGAAAATTTCATAGCCTATCAGAAGATAACCTTTTTTGAAATTCTCCATGCTGAACTGCTTCAGTATGGTATTGATGTATGTGGATTGAAATAATTCAAGCAACCTCTTCGATCTATCTCTATAGATCTTCATCCCAAGGATGTAGGATGCTTCTCTTAAGTTCTTCATGGAGAACTGAGATGATAGCTAAATCTTTATTTCTTGTAATATAGGGACGTCATTTTTGATTAAGAGAATATCATCCACATACAAAATAAGAAATACAACTACACAACCATTTACTCACTTATAGATGTCGAATTTTTTTTATTCCTAATGAAGCCATACGTTCTAGTCATCTTATCAAAATGCATGGTCCAACTTCTGGATGCCTACTTCAATCCATAAATGGATCTCTGAAGCTTGCACACTTTAGACTCATCTGCGGATGTAAATCCTTCAGGTTGTATCATATACACCTCTTCTTCCAGCTTTTCATTTAAGAAAGCTATTTTATATCTATTTGCTAGATTTTATAGTCCAGATATGCCGCTATTACAAGCATAATCTGAATGAATTTAAGCATTGCCATAGAAAAAAATTTCATCATAATCAATACCATAACGTTGACGATATCCCTTGGCAATTAGATAGGCTTTATAGGTCTCCACCTTTCCATCTGTGCCTCTCTTCCTCTTGAAGATCCACTTACATTCTTTGGATTTTATCCTTTCAGATGGATCAACTAATATCCATACATCATTGACTTTCATACTCTATTTCAGACTTCATAGCTTCAAGCTATTTTTCGGAGTCAGATCTCTACATTGCAACCATATAAGTGATCGGATCCTCATTATTCTCATCAAATTTAATAAGATCGCCATTCTGGACCAAGAAACTATAGTATCTATCTGGCTGATGCGGTACTTTACCGAATCTCCTTAATGGTGCATTTACAATAGGCTCAGGATTTGATCCAATCAAATCCTACTCTGTAGGTTCACTAGATTATGTCGATACATCTACCTGTCAAATTTCATCAAGTTCAATTTTAGAGGCATTAGTTTCTTCACCAAGGAACTCTTTTCTAAAAAAATTATCTTAAGACTGACAAACACCTTTTGTTCATCAGTAAGGTAGAAATAATACCCCTTAGTTCTTTCGGATATCCTATAAAACTATACTTATTAGATCTAGGCCCAAGCTTGTTTGTAATTAAACGCTTGACAAAAGCTGGACACCCCCAGATCCTAAGGTGTGAGAGAACCGACTTACGTCCTGTCCATATCTCATATGATATTTTGCTCACAGACTTATTCAAAACCTTATTAAGTACATAGCAAGCCGACTTGAGTGCATATCCTCACAAGGAGATCGATAGATTAGCAAAGTCCATCATGGACCAAATCATGTCCAACAGGGTTCAATTCCTCTTTTCAGACACACCATTCTGCTATGGTATCCTAGAAGGAGTCTATTGCAAGAGAATTTCATTCTCTTTTAGATATGTCAGAAACTCACTGGAGAGGTATTCACCTCTTTGGTCAGATCGAAGAGTTTTAATACTCTTTTCAATTTATTTCTCTACCTCATTACGAAACTGTTTGAATATTTTAAATGATTCTAATTTATATTTCATCAAGTAGATGTACCCATACCTAGATAGATCATCTGTGAATGTAATGAAATAGTGATATCCATCTCTGGCACCTGTGTTCATGGGTCCGCATACATCAATATGTATAAGACCTAGAACATCACCGGCTCATTCATCTTTTTCAGTAAAAGATAATTTAGTCATCTTTTCGAGAAGACAAGACTCATAGGTAGGCAATGATTCGTAATCATTGACTTCGATAATTTTTTTTTGGATCAACTTGTTCATTCTGTTCTTGTTAATATGACCTAGCCTACAATGCCAAAAGTAGGCATCCATGACATTATCTTTCCTAGGATGTTTACTCGACCCGTACATTACACTAGACTGTGATACAATATAAATATCATTATTTAATTATCCATTCATCACAGTAATATCATTTAAAATGACATTACAAGAACTATTCTTTATTGAAATCTCATAATTTCTTTGGCCTAAAGGCCTATAGAAATTATATTCAATAAAAATGAAGGACAAAAATGACAATCACTAAGAATAACAATATGAGAATTGAATACAAATTTGATAATTCTTAAAGCTAGAATTGGAATTGATCTTCCATCTCCAATGTTCAGAAATCTCTCACCATCTTGAAATCTTCTACTGATCTGAAGTCCCTACAACGAATTACAAATGTTAATGAGACTACTGATATTTAATATCTAGGTCATAGTATCACAAATTGAGAAGTTACAAGATGTTATCATATAATTATCTTGCCCAGCAATTGTTTGCTTCTTCTTATTCGATTTATTTGAGTCAGAAAATTTTTTATATTAAGAATAATTTCTCTTTCAATGACCTTGCTTCTTATAATAGATGCATTCTACCTGACTCTGATTGGACTTGGACTTCTTGGTCTGACCCCTAGCACGCTGCACCTTTTTATTTTTATTTTTTTCTTTCCTTTCTTAAAAGGATGATGCCCTATTATGGATCCTCCCACTACATTCACCATCTCCTTGTGGAGTTGGTGATCCTTCTCAAAAGTTTGTAGCAATTTCAGTAAACTATGATAGTTGACTACAGGCTTCATTATTCTATAATGACTGAGAAATGATAGATAGGATTTTGGTAGGAAATTCAAAATCACATCTTTTCCAAGCTATTCATGTGAGGGAACATCGAGTTTGCTTAGGGGCTCGATCTGCTCGATCATGTACAATACATGATCAGTGACCGATGCCCCTTCCTCATATAGGTGTTGAAGGTGGTACAACTAGTTTTGTGTCGCTCTACATCGTCGGAAGTGTCGAAGGACTCGTTGAATATTTGAAGCATGCCCTCCGACTGAGTATCCTCGAACTTGTGGCTGAACTCATCGTTCATCGCAGCCTGCATAGTGCGATGCACCATGATATGGTCGTTGAGCCACTTCTGATAAGTGTCTCGTATCACACCACGTGCATTCGGGGCAGGCTCCTCCAGTACCGGATCTGTCAATATGTATAAGATCCACTCATACTTTAGGATGATTTTCAATTTTTGATCCTAGCTATCGAAATTGGGTCCCATCAAATTATCACTATTCAATAGTGATCAAAGCAATAAGGTGGTGGCCATAACAACACAAAAGAAAAATCAAAACCTAGCAGTACATAAATTGTTAAGCCTAAAGATATGGACTTTAGTCTAAAAGTTCTCCTACTATTTTATGAATTGGTAGCCTCTATCTCCAATCTGAAGAGTTACACTAATTCTTTAGTGGGTACTAGAATCCACACAGACTACACACAAGTCCGACTTTGGTTAGTCTACCCATGCGCATCTATGGATATGTTCTTAACCAATTATTTCTCTAAACAACTTCTAGTAATTAAAATTTACCCCAGAAACCTAATTAGTAGGCTTTGGCCTCCACTGTAAGGTTCTGGTTAGGTCCAATCTTTAACATGACTACTCTCAAAAATTTAACTAACGAATGATCAAGCTCGACTTTGATCGACCAACCTAACCACCTATCAGAGAGATTTGACTGAGCCATCATATTATGAATGATAATTCCAATAGCTGATAAGTACTAGGCCTTTGTGTCTCCAATGATTATCAAACTAATAGATCCATTATCACCCAACTTAATGGGAGGCTATGATCTAGTTATCACCAAACTATCTCATTTTTAGGATCTAATAATTTAGAAGATTTGGTTAACACAATTTTAGAGAAGAAAGAAGTTGATCAGTTAATCATAATTCTTCCACAGACTTGACCAAGTTAGATCAAAGAAGACTAGATTCAATCTGATCCTGACATCTAAATCAGTCATACTGATCAACCTATGCAACATGGGTTAGCATGAATCAATGAGCAATCGCATCGAAAAATGATTGACTATATTGATCAGATAAGTAAGATCGGTGGAAGGGATATACCATTAACTTACCATAGACTCAATCTATGCGAGTAGCTCCCAATTAATGACCACCGATCAAAATAGTCAAACTTACCTTAGACACCAATTGGTTCATTAGTTTCAATTTGATTTGCCTAAAGACTCAGGCTGGACTATTGAACCATGATCGAGGTCTATCTTGGTCTAATCAAAGACATGGACTTGACCAACTACAACTATTGTATTAGTTCTAGAGAAATCCTGATTTAATCTAGTTCAATTTTTGATTAGATTTAATCAATTTCTCTATTAAGTCCATTTGATTCTAATGTTAGGTCTAATTCAATTAAGAAAACCTGATCAAGCTAACCCATAGACCTATGTTTTATGTGAATGTCATGAGATCTTTCATTCACAATTCTAGATCCAATTGATTCAGCTTAATTCTTAATTAAATGTATGATTTACATGGGTTTGCTATTTAGGTTTGAAATAAATTTAATTTTATAAATAATTTATAACTGATTGATGTAAAAAATTTTATTCTGAAACTGGATCGGCTTGTCCCTGAACTGAGTCGGCTAACATCAGTGGGTCAACCAAGGCTGCCACTTGGTTGGCTAATTGATGAGGAATATAATAACTATTACTATTCATCCTATGACAACTGGGTCGGCTCAGTCAACACTGAGTCAATAAAATCAGGGGACTGGGTCGGCTCAGTTCAAAATTGAGTCGGCTCAATATGCGTACCAGTAGATTTTTTAGAATTTAAGTACTTAAAAATTCTGCATAATCCAAATAAAATCAATCATAAATAAATTTTTAGATCATATCAAAATATTTTATGATTTTAAATTTATTTTTCATGTTAAAATAATTTTAATCACATATATTAGATGATTTCACTTTTCTTAAAAATTGTATTACATACAACAAATTCTAAGGTTCCATAAATCTAGGATTTTGTAGAAAAATAATTTTTTTCCTTTCACATTTCATCTTCATGAACAAACAGCATCCCTACATGCCATAAGAGATCCCATGGAATAGGAGGAGAGGGTCATGAAACCCTACTTTCTCCTATGACCGAATGGTCAAGAAAGTTTAATTCGATTACCATGCTACTAGGCATTTAATCTAATCATATTACATATGATAAAATTTAGATCTAATATAAATCATACAAGATATAATCAAAATCAGATCATAAGCATAAATATTATTTAGATATAATCTAAATAATAGAAAATTAGATCTAATATACATATATAATCATGTTATACCGAACCTAGGCTCTGATACCACTGTAGGAAAATCGACAGGCGTATAGTATGTATTTAAAATTTTATGTAACAAAATATGAGATTAAATAATTTAATCTATAAACATACTTAAATTTAATCTTAACGCCTACTTTAGGATCTATAACATGTCATACATGCATACAAAGATCTAAAATATATAATCAGCATGCAAGATCACATCTAGACATGCCCTAGTAGATCACACCTACTATATATATCATATGTATATATCAAGTACGAGTTCAAAACTCATCACCTTAGTATGGGTAGCAGATCTCCACATCTGAATCTCGTGGACTTGAGGTTTGGTTATAGCCGCACAGGGTATCCGACCTCTATGGTTGATCCACTCGAAGCCCTATGCTGATATATTTCTTCAAGAGTGCTTGCTCCCGTAGAAACTACTGTAAATGGCTGATCTGTTGCTTTCTTCAGATCCCTCAGACTCCTCCAAAATCAAAGAAATATAGAAAAGATCTGATAATGGAAGGAAGGAAGATGACTCTCTTCTCCCTTTGTTTTTCATCACCTAAAAAATCTTAGATCTGATCTAGGTATCTCACCGAAGAGGAGAAGGTTCTCCTCTATGCTCACACACCCAAGATGGCTGCCCAATCCCATGACCTCATGCCCAAAACCCTAACTCATGCTAGAGAACTCTCATAAAGATCTGATATTTTGTTGCACAAAAAATAGGGTTTTTTGTAGATGGCGTGGATGGGGAGATAAAGTCTAAGTTCAAATCAAATTTGAATCAAGAAAAGGATCAAGCTAAATTCAAATCCAATTTAAATTCAACTTGAACCAAATCTTATCTCAACCTTAGGGCTCTCAAAGTAGGTGACATAAAATCTTTTAGTGTGAAGTTTCTCACATAAATCTAAATTTGCATTGGGAAGAGGACATGCGCACAAGGGTGGTCAGTGGCTAGGAGAGTCCAAGCTAGTTTGGACTCTTAGGGTTTATCCAATAAGTCTCCTACCTAATCAAATTAAGTTAGACCCAATTGAGTAACTTGAATCCAATCTAATTAGGTTCCAAACCTGATTAAATCAAAATTTAATCAGTCTTAATTTCTGATCAAATTAGAAATTAATCACCCTTAGCAATTAGGTCAATCTGATTGAATCCAATTAAATCAGACTTGAGCCAAATTATATTATTTAATCAAATTGAGCTAATCAACAATCTAATTATTTATCAATCCTTCTTTAATTTACTAACCATTAGTAATTAATTCATTGCAACTTTTACATCAGGTTAATCATTAATCGAATTGACGATTAAATCTTAGAATGATTCTCAATCATTGATCAGCCCCTTGATGAGATAGTAATTTCTTTTAAGTGTGACCCCATAGATTCAAATCTAAGTCGGTAGCATAGAAATAATTTTTTGAACTAATTGATGTAACCATCTAGCAATAGGACCTAACATCCGAATAGATTGAATGATTGCAAAGCAACATTCAAGAATCTACTGGTATATGGTTTATATATAATTCATCCCTTTGACCCTAATACTCAAGGTGACTTAGAGTTTAACTGTCAACTCTGGAATAGTCAACCATATTGTATCTCAATATTTCAAATCCATTACATAGATTATCTTGATCAAGATTTTACTAAATTGAAATATACTGATGCATTACTTCGATGATCTAGAGGAGTCAATCCCATCTTGATTCATACAATGACTTAATAAGTACTTGACTGCACCCAAAAATCTTTCATCACTGAATTAAAATTTAGTAGTTCAGTATCAAAATATAATGAGTTGCTTGCAGGTCACCATGGTGATCTCAGATCGGAGGGATACTTATATCCATACCCTTCGCAAGCTACTCTTGACAGCAGAGTGCTCCATAGTGGGTCACGTTCAGTACAAGTATACTCCTACACTTTACCTGCATGCCATGCTAGTATCTCCATACTTCTTGATTAAGAGGACAACCAACCCATATGACACAAAATGACCTACACTTGATATCGCTATCGTCCTAGTAATAGTATATCGTTTGGTCGCGAACAGATTTAAGGACTAAACAATAAATCTTCTTTTATCGATTTTAAATAGTCTTAAGGACTTCATCATAACACGAGTTTATATAAAATATGTACATAAAAAATTAATAATTTTATTATTAAAATTTATATATATTTATAAAATGAACACAACTGTCAACAGACTGACGATTGACTTTGGAACATAATTTTCAATAGTGAGTACCCCATCACTTGGGAAGCCAAAATGATTGAAAATATTACTCCGAATGAACTTGATCACAACTTTGTGAACATTGGTCTTTGTGGCTATAGCTTCTGTCCATTTTGAAATATAATCTACATCCATCAGAATGTACTCAAAACCATATGAGGATGGAAAGGGTCTCATGAAGTCAATCCCCCAGACATCAAAAATTTTGAATATTAAGATAGGGGTTAGTGGCATCATATCCTTCCTAGGTATATTCTCTATTTGTTGACATCTTTACCAATTACGACCAAATTTGGATGCATCTTTAAAGAGTGTTGGCTAGTAAAATCTACTTTGCAATACTTTGGCTATAGTTTTCTTCCACTAAAGTATCCTCTACAAGCAAGAGAGTGACAAAAAGTGAGAATGCTCTAGAATTTACTCTCAGAGACACATCGATAAATTACCTGATCAGGACAATACTTAAATAACTCAGGTTCCTCCCAAAAATAGTACTTGACTTGCGAAAAGAATCAATCCTTCTCCTACTTTGACCAATGAGAAGAAATCTATTGTTGGGTTCTAGTCATGCAGCAAAAATTAAATTTTAAAAATTTAAATAAATATATCGAAAGCTTTAACAATTAAAACTATCGAACCAAAACTCGAATCCTAGAATCACCTTGTAGATGTCGAACAAAATAAAATCAAGCATGCAACAAGATAGAATTTTATACTTCCTTAAATGAGTAATATGGTAAGATGGTGATCTCTATGAGACTCCAAATAAAAGTTGGCCAAGGTCCTTTCTAATCGGTGTGCTGCCGCAGCTCTTTCTTCACAAGAACACTGCTGGCTTCGAATTTGAAGTACGATCACACCAATGTTCAGTCGCCTTCTATTTTACCATCAGAATCATACCAAGAGAATTCTCTTCAGAAGTCTCACAATCTAGGACTTGATTTTGGGCTCCAACACATGAAAAATCAAATCCTAGGATAAACTAACAACACTTGCTAATTTTCTCACCACCCTTCTTACAAATTTTTCTCTCAATTTTTTTCTCTTTTTCTCAATTTTTTTCAAAATTTTTCTCCTCTATTATATGCCAATTAGCTCTGATTTTCACCCAAAATCCAACCCTTAGCCCATATGGGATGCCCCATATACGTAGGCTAAGAGGGGACGTGAGGAAGGACCAAGGGGCGCCAACTCTTGGCGCCCCATGTCTTCATGCAGAGAAATTAATCTTTGTGAATTTATTTGGCATGAAGAACCTTCACATAGAAAGACTACTCTTCTATGCTCCATAAATTTCTCACATTAATTTGGCATGTAATAAATAAGAATCTGGATAGAAATGAAGAGATGGATATGAGCCTTCATGAAGAAGGACTCTTCACTTCTCAACGTGATTAAGAGGGGGTGGTAATTATTTTGGGTGTGAGACTTGGTGGGTGTAGAAGACTTCTTCCACACTTGAAACACTTTCAAGTTAGATAAGAACCAATTAAATTAGACCCAATCCCATTAGGTCAAAAGCAATTGGTTTAGTTTAGCTCAAACACTTTAAACTGAACCTATTTAGGAACTTGAGTTAATACAATATGCTAACATATCAAATTAACTCTTAGAATTTATATTAATTTAATTAAATTAGATCAAGATTAAATTTCAGAGTGTGTGATCCATTAGATTTTAAATCTAGCTAGCAGTGGATACAAACTCTTGACGTAACTCTAATCCGATCAGATTAGGTCAGCTCAAGTGTCCCAATCAACTAAGACTCCTCTTAATTAATTTTTAAAATAAATTATTTAATTTGATGAGTCAATAAGTCAAGATTGATGCCTAACAACATATCGTGACTATCTAAAAGATTTAAAATTTGATAAAAATTATCAAAATATCTTTCAGTGGTAAGTTACCGTGTAATTCAATCCTTCAGTCAAATATCCCAAATGAGCTATGGGCATGGAATCATGTCAAATTTAATTGCTTATTTATATGTATCTGGATCAGAAGATGATGATTCAGTTGATGATATATTAAAAATTCTTTCTAATTATCATCCTGCTTTGGCCAAAGACTTCCAGAATCATCGACCTATGAGATCATATAGGATGTTCGCTTCCCTTATGAGGAGTGACTGATCTCTTATTGATCACTCACAATATCCATGAATACTTCATCACATCTAGAATATCTTATACAAGGATCAAAAAATCAAGTTAGGAAGTGAACCAAAATATGAATTCATGTATACAAGGTACCATGGCGATCTCAGGTCAAAGGATCACTTACACAACTCTCACTAGAGAACCATCAGCTGACATGTAAATAAGACTGCATCAGATGTTCTCTCACAGATCTATTCAGTGAACTCACTTTCTAATGAGCATCCACATCCTTGTATTAGTGTTACCACACAAGTGGTTGTGAGATCAACCACCCTCATCATTGAGCAAACATAGGATATGCCAGTCTTACCGGTATCCTTGATCTCTAACTTAATGAACTAATGACTAAGAATATTTTAAGTCATGGCTATCAAGAATTTAGATCTCACTGGCGTGATTTCATCATGATCCTAAAATCATTACTCAGATCTATGAGATTCATTATAATCTTAAAAAAAATAATAATAAGATGTAGTATATAATGAATCGAAAAAGTCTATTTTATTAATATCAATGTCAATTACATGAGTTTGGAAGATAAATTATAAAAAATATCCAATCGCATCCTATATATGATTGGCTTGTAGGATATTATTCTTTCAATCTCTCACTTGCACTAAAGCTAATCACTTTTATACTTGATGCCCATGCAATCAAAGTAGTGGTCAAATTGCTATAATGACAAGACCTTAGTGAATGGATCTGCTATATTGTTCTTGATATCAACTTGCTTCACGATCATGTCATATCTTTCGACTATCTCTCGAATGAGATGGACCCATCTTAGGATGTGCTTGGATTTATGGTGAGACCTCTGTTTCTTGACTTGAGTAACTGCCCCAGTATTGTCATAATAAAGGGGCACTGATTGTTCAATCCCTAGAACCACACCCAATTCTGAGATAAACTTCTTCATCCAAACGGCCTCCTTAGCAGCCTCACTAGCAGCAATATACTCAGCCTCAGTGACTGAATCAGTAACAATTTGCTGTTTGAAATTCTTCCAACTTACTGCTCCACCATACAGGATGGATATATACCTAGATATGGATTTGCTATTATTCAGATCAGATTGAAAATTAGAATTAGTATAACCTTTCAGTTTTAAATCAGACCTTTCATGTATGAGAAAAATATCTTTAATCCTTCTCAAGTACTTGAGTATATTTTTCATAGCTTTCCAATGATCCTTTACGGGATTAGCCTGAAATCTGCTTACAATGCCCAAGGCATAAGCCACATCTGATCTGGTATACAGCATAGCATACATTATTGATCCTACAGTCGAAGCCTAAAGAATAGAACTCATTTTATTTCTCTCTTCAG
>KE509286.1:0-11831 GCA_000441515.1 Elaeis oleifera | reverse complement strand
TAAAGAATAGGAAGCATCACCATACCTCATGCCAAGTACTTCATCACCGCCCCTTTCTCCCTTGCTTTTCACGCACAAGATCTCCTGGTTTTTGGGCATCATAACCTGATCCTCTCTCTCTTAAAACATCCCAAGGGTTTGTGTTTAAATAGGCATTAGATAGAGATCTAGTTTGGATAGGAGATGAGAGTCCTAACACTTTAGGACTCTAGCAAATATTGTGCCGCCCATAACTCCTTGTACGCCTAGGTTTCTCCACATTTTACACGATAATTCAAGGGGATTTGGCTTCTTTCTTATACGCTAAATAGGGAGAAAATATGGTGTTAAAACCTAGTATGATGTGGCATCCAAATCAGGTTAGGCATGGAATCCTTTTGGCATATGGAATGGAGGAGTTTAATTCTCTTGGGACTCTACTTTAAGTTGACTATTTTAAACCCAATAAATGTGAATAAATTCTAATTATATTAGGACCAGATTAGACTCAAAAAGATGAGAAATCAAATCTGATTTGGAGCTTAATTTATTTAGATTAGATGTCTTTAATTGGAGTAGGAGTCTTAGTCCAATTGGACTCTTTCTTGGTGCTTGAGTCAAACTCAATTTTTAATCCTAATTCAATTAGGATTTGGTGCACCCATAAAAATGAGGATTCCTAGTTCAATTAGAAATTCAAACATCCTAGTCTAATTAGGAATTGAGTCAAACCCAAATCTTAATTCAACTGGAGCTAATCATCCGGTCTTTTGGGGTTATCCTATAACCTTATGGGATTGATCAAATTAAACCCATAATGAGTCAAATTAAATTCAATCAAATTGGACTTGATGCAAGCTGCATTGCTCAATCAAACTGAGCCAATTAGCAATCCTATTGCTAATTAATCCTTCTATAATTTTCTAACTCTTTAGTAAGTTACATAATGCAATATTTGCATTAGATCAATTATTAATCAAATTGATAATCAAATCCTGTTACGATCCATAATCGTAATTCAACCATTTGATCAGTTAAAAGTCCCTTTTGTGTGTGATCCCATAAGTTCTATTCTATTTAGTAGTGAGATATATTATGATCTCTATCACAATATCATTGAAACTCTTTTTAATAGGTTGGAACAATTCCAACTCAGCCCACCAAGGATCATTGATCATCAAGATGATCCTCATGAGTCTCACAATCCATCAGTGACACCTCACAGTATGTAGTGGTAACCTAGCAGAATAAAGATGATGAACCTCTAGATGCAGTAGCGTATGATACAGTCCCTCTATCATGAGTCTCGAGCAGATGGCAGGTCATGGATGAATTGTCAAACCTCAACATCGATCATATGATAGATTCAATCAGCTTAAGTCCATATGTGACTCTATGGAAACTCTTTCCATCAATCACAATGCTATTGCCATAGACTTAAAGACATAACTTTTAAATCCCATAGGACTACTCTTTTCTGTTAGGATCGATAGATCCCATCTTGATGCACATCCTACTCCTACAGTGGACCAACTGTCGCTAATATCCACTACAAGAGCTCCTTGAGATCGATGTTGATGTGTCAGTCAAACTCCAGCAGCCTCATTGTGAGCAGTAGTGCCATCTCAGGTCAAAGGACTAGCCATATAACTACAACATCGAGAAAGTCATAAACGAGTGAGCAGACATCCATATAACTTCTCGTGTTGCTCATGCTAAGTGCTAGTTATTCTCTAACAACCACCTGTACTCTCGCTCCAGTGTCTCTACACTATAGACTTGAGATCCATCTGCTTGAAGAAAGCGATCCGTGCACTGATCTATCCAGATCAATCATCATCCCATGATGATCCTATGACTAGGAGCAATTTAAGAATTAACCATCAACGACACATGCCTCAAATTCTCAACTCTTTGAGAATATGGATCATTATTTGTTAATCCTTGGATGATTTATGGACACATAAATATGAATGATAATATAACTGCCTAATAAGTATAAAATCATATCCTAAAAATACGAAATGTGTCAGCCAAAATTGGCTTCTAGGACATACATTCAACAATCTCCCACTTGCACTAAAGCCAATCTGCCATGTACCAAGCTCCATCTTCACAAGACAAGCTTTAGTCTTAGGCTAGCTAAGTGACTTACCAGTAGATCATCCACATCACATATGGAGTTTGCTCTCTGCACCTCTATGTATTTCTACTTGAGGTGGTCGTGTGTTCTGCTGTTCTATGTACTTGGATATCTGGTGAAACCTAGGCTCCTTAGCAAGGGCTATGGTGCCATTATCCTTGCAGTATAGTGTCACAGTATCTGATGACATGACAACCAATTTTGCAACTAATATTAGAACCAGAATGCATCCTACACATCTACAGTGTACTCACCTTCCATTGATCGATTATTTGGTACCTTCCAAATATCGATATAGGAACATATCTTATAATGCAGATATTTTACCATCAATATCAGACATAAAATCTGAATTGGTGTATCTTCTCACTCCTAGCTTTGATCCTTCTCCAAATTAAGAACATATCCTCAGTTCTTCTTAAGAGCTTAAGAATATTTTCACAGCAATCCAACATTCACAGCTTGGGTACAACTGATATCTACTCGTGATAATTATAGTATTATCTATATTAGTTCAATTACATTACTTGGCACATATCTATATCCGAGAGGGTAGCAGACCCCTCTCCAAGATTTCTATGCTGAACCCTTTCAGCATCCAGTCTCTATACTTTATCTATGAAAACACAAGTATCCAATTGCATCTATCATTATAGATCTTTAGGACACTCATTTTATGTCTTTTATAGAGAAATCTATATTCAATTATATTTTAATCGATGTCAGTTTTGGACACTCCCACTGATCCTTTTGAAACCCATAATTCTTTTTTCTAATCAAACAGTTTGATCATATCATTGAAATGACTATTCCAACTCCAAGATTATTATAGACTTTGTGATCTCCTATCATAAAAAGTAAAATCCATAGGTTATTCTATATAAAAATCTCTTTCTTGAAGTCGATGTCTCACATCGCCTCATTGTAGGCTTTAGAATCATCTCTATGCTCCCCATCTCCCATGAGAAACTACTTTCTCTACATTCTCTGTTGAGCATATCCAAGTACCTTTCGAGAGGATTGGAGATCCTACTATATGTACGAGGTGGCGGAGGAATATACATCTACTGCCTCATGATGAATAGGTTCTTAAGATCCTGTAGCTCGTTGCTCTTCAGAGACACTCTCTTTGAGCTTGAGTTTCCTCCCACTGCTTTATCTTGGTCAAACAATTTTTTAAGAAGATAGTATGTCGGGTCACAATCTCATTGTGATCCTTTCAGAAAGTAGTATCTCAAACTCTTTTAGAATGAGCTTTATAAACCTATCCTCTAACATATCCACCTACTATGCTAAACACATGCTGGACATTCTTGAATCTCAAAATAATCAAGATTCAGTTCTCACCATGCCATATCTCATACGGTATAGTAGGAACAAGTTTAGAGAGAACCCAATTTCATAGAAATAAAGTGTCCCTAAAGAAATAAAATAAATCAGTGAATTTCATTATAGATCAAACTATATCTCATATAGTCCCATGACTCTTCTTATCTCGTTAAGCTGAGATGTACTAAAAGCAGTCCAATATGAAACTATGCCATATTATAAGATAATCGAGAAATTATTTTCAATGATATTGTATCCTCGATCCGATCAAGGTACCTTTAAAGTTCTTTTGATTTGTTTCTCTACTTACATTTGAATTCTTTGAACCTTTCAAAATTTTAGATCTATATCTCATATACAAAGTAGAGACAACTCCTTGGTTAGCATATCACATGGGCTACACACATCAAATATGTATAAGGATAAGTATCTCAGTGGTCTTTTTTCTCTTATCCCACAAGAGTAGCTTGGTCATATTTCTTAAAGAGATGATATATAAACTATATTTGACTCAATAGTCAATGAGTCCAAAGGCCCATATTTCTAGTTAGTTAATCATTTCTTCTCCAATATGACTTAGCCATAGGTTCTATATATACTTTAAAATTTATCTCAATTTTGGATCTCTCAGATCTAATGGCATACACTGCTTGCTCAATTAAGTTCACATATGCATCACTATGCAAATGATAGAGACCATCTCTAAGAACTAAATCCAAACGATGATCGTGAAGGATAGATATCCATGGCCACAGCAGCAACTATTGCCCTATAACCAATTCAAGGGTTACTTCCTTAACCTCATCAACTCTACGCTAGAGTCCACAGCTCAACTGGGAGAAGAGAAAATTGTAAGGATAACATTGAGCAATTTCGACATACCTACTTTAGGTGTGTCTTTGTTTCTTTAGGCTCTTCAGGTATTTATCTGAACTTTTTCAAGATTTCTTTGTTATCAACACTTTGACCAATTCAGATAAAGTGCCATGATGGTCTTTTATATGGTAGTTTACCATAAACTATCCATATAAACTAACCAGAGATCACAGGATCAAATCCACAAGTAATTCCTTATGTATGGTCATGTCGAGCCTTTCAAGCTCCTTAATTTCTTGATCATTATCAAATAACAATCATAGACTGACTGTCCATCACGCATCATATGCACTGTGCGACTTTGATCACCTCACAATATTTGCAGATGAATCAATGTATCGTAGGCAGTAAACATATGCACATGCATAGCACCTATCTTTATTGTCATTGTTCATCCACTCATCAAGTATAGCTCATTGACTATGGGTTGGATGAGTTGCTAACATTAGAATAATCTGATAAAAAATATTGCTTAATTTTTAAATTAAAATAATTCTTAAATTTGTGAGCCAGTCTATGTAATCAGTTTCAACGAATCGGTTAATATCTAAGATTCAGACTAGAGGGTTGGAAGCTGACACAATAAACGACAGAGAGCAAAGATTCTAATTGGATGTTTGTACTTATTTTATAATTTTCTTAAAAATTTTAGATGCAAAAAAAGTCTCCCACTATTTTATTAGATCTCCCACACTCTCGGGGTAGAGAAACAAAAATTTTGATGCAACAATTGGATTTCTAATGGGTGCTGTAGTCCCACTGATGCCGTGTACCTCACCTAACAGTTATTGGTAACACGAATGAATACCGATGTATGGACAACTCTTTATCCAGATGCTTCTCTAAGCATGTTGCAGTCACTTGATCTCTAAGTCATGTGAGCTCACTTAACAGTTATTACCCACACTCCTTAGTTAAGCCAGATCCACCGTTCACAAGCAAGTGCAAAGCCATCATTGGGTCCTTCACCTAACAGTTATTGGGCCCAACCCCATCTTTACCCTAGAGTAATTCTTTGCTAATAGAGTGATTGTGTGTTTTCGATACAACTGAACCACTGTGACCAGCCGAGAACCATCAATGCCGGTAGTATGTTCGCACATCTACAATGGTGGAAGACCTTGGACTTAATATTTGATGGAGAGATTTAAATTTAGGTCTCATCTAATCAATCATCACATGACTGATGTAATTGGCATGGGCTAAATCAAATCATCAAGCAACCATATCTGAGACTCAATCTTCCAAATTAGCCAGATAAGTAGATATTGATGGGGGTCCCCCCATTGCTTTTCTTAGACACCAATAAATTGATCAGATAAGCGAACGGAGTCAATTAAATAATCATCTTTCAATTACTTGTCTTAGACACCAATTGGATAATTGATCCAAATAGGTTAGCTTAGGTGAATTAGACTCGAGCCATAGAGCTGAATTAGGTTCTTAGGTTAATCGATTCTACATATGGATGTCAATCGATTTGATCAAAAATAATTGTATGATCTTAGGCTCTATTGACCTCACCCTAATCAATACTTGACTCAGTTTGATCAACTACTAAATCGATTTAGACCCAACATGATCAAATCAGAAATCCTTGTGATGTAATCAAATTACATGACCTAATTTGATCTACCCATGACCAATCTCTCATGCAGAAATACTAATTTTAGATCTTAAATCAAAATTTTTAGAGTAAATTTTGATCTCAAAATAATTTAAGATCATGCATACAAATATGTATCACATATATAAACAAGTTCAGATTATAGAAATAAATTTCAGCCCTTAAACATGCTTTCATATATCATATATATAAATCATAACATATCTCGAAACTCTTTTCAGATCTAAATAATAAAACATATAACACATATATGTTGAAAAAATCAGATCTAAAAATTCAATCTAATTAAAATTTAATATCATTCTAGGACAACCATACAGCATAACAAATTATGTTAGGATAACCTTATGTCAGAACGATATCAAAATCTTTCAAATCTAAAATTTTCTCTATAGATTTTAAATTTAAATCTTAATCTTATGCATATGATATGGCTCTGATACCACTGTTAGAGTTTTATGATTTTATGTATATATGATTTTACAAAATAAGTATGCAGCAGAATTTAAAAATTTTCAAATTAAATCTAATTTAATCTAAGCATACATAAGATCAAATCTTTAAACTATAAACAGGATCATCATATGTGAGATAAGATTTAGATATAAAATTAAATAAAAAAATAATTAAAATATACCTGGATATGGATCAATCTTCAATGCAAACAAATGATTATGGATGTCTTCTGAAGGTCCCTTTTAGCCGCACAAGCATCCGATCTCTACGGGTATCCACACGAGATTTTGATCTGATTAGAAGCCTTTTGATCTCACCGGGATGCTAGCTTCTTTGCAGAGATCGCATCTTGATGGTTGAAAATTTTTTTTCTCCTAAGACACTCTTAGAGAATAAGAAGATATAGGAGGATCTTGATCTCTACGCTAGAGATCATGAGAAGAACCCTTTCTTCTCTTTTCTTCCTAAAATCCATACACCAAATCTTTATAATAGAGATGTAAAAATTTTATCTAACTTTTGGATAAAGGAAAGAGGAGATAACCATGTCCAAACATAGACAAGAAAGGGAGAAGGAAACAACCAACAACTGGTTGTGTAAGAAAGAAAGGATAGGAAGCATCACCATACCTCACGCCAAGTACCTCATCACTGCCCCTTTCTCCCTTGCTTTTCACGCACAAGATCTCCTGATTTTTGGGTGTCATAACCTGATCTCCTCTCTCTTAAAACATCCCAAGGGTTCATGTTTAAATAGGCATTAGATAGAGACCTAGTTTGGATAGGAGATGAGAGTCCTAACACTTTAAGACTCTAGCAAATATTATGCCGCCCATAACTCCTTGTACGCCCAGATTTCTCCACATTTTACACGGTAATTCAAAGGGATTTGGCTTCTTTCTTACATGCTAAATAGGAAGAAATATGGCGTTAAAACCTGGTATGATGTGGCATCCAAATCAGGTTAGGCATGGAATCCTTTTGGCGCATGGATTGGAGGAGTTTAATTCTCTTGGGACTCTACTTTAAGTTGGATTGTACATGATCGAGATGATTGAGCACCTAAGCAAGCTCGACTTTCCTCTTCATGAGCAGTTGGGGAAAGATGTTATTCTGAACTCTCTACCCAAGTCTTACCTCCCTTTCCTTACTCATTTTCGAATGACAAAGCCTGCAGTTAACTACCATGGTTTGCTAGGGTTACTGCAAAATTTTGAGAAGGATCACCAGCTCTAAAAGGAGTCAGTGAATGTTGTGGGAGGGTCTTCTTATAGACGTAGATCCTTTAAGAAAAAAAGAAGAATAAGAAAAGGGTGCAAAGTGCTGGGGCACCCAAACCCAGTCAGATCAAGAAATCCAAATCTGACCAGAGTCAGACAGAATGCTTCTACTGCAAGAAGCAGGGGCAGTGAAAAAAGAATTATCCTCAATACATTGTCTATCTGGATCCGAACAAATAAAAAAGAAGCAACTTGTTGTTGGAAAAGATAATTATATGATAATACCTTATAATTTTTAATATATGATTCTACTACCTGGGTATTAGATATCGAAAGCTCTTTTAATATTGATAATTCATTACAGAGTCAGCAGGTCAATAGAAAATTTGAAGAAGATGAAAGATTTCTTAATGTTGGAGATGGAAGATCAGTTCCAGTTCTAACGTTAGGAACTATTAAGCTTGTATTCAAGTATAATGTAATTATTCTAAGTGAATGTTACTTTTGTCATTCTTTTTATTGAATATTATTTCTGTAGACTTTTTGGCCATATATAGTTATAAAATTTTAATAATTTTTTTTTAATATTATTATGAATAGTATTAATGTGATGAATGGACAATTGAACAATGATATTTACATATTATCACAATCTATTAGTGTAATGTACACATCCCACAAATACCCTAGAATTAGTGATGTCTCCGATATCTACCTTTGCATTATAGGTTAGGTCATGTTAACAAGAATAAAATAAATAGGTTGACACAAGAAAAAATTTTTGAAGTCAATGATTGTGAATCACTCCCAACCTGTGAGTTATGTCTTCTTGAAAAATTGATCAAATCACCTTTTATTGGAAAAGATGAGCGAGCCAGTAAAGTTCTAAGTCTACTACATACTGATGTATGTGGACCTATAAACACTAGTGCCAGATATGGATATTATTATTTCATTATATTTACAGATGACCTATCAAGGTATGGGCACGTCTACTTAATGACAGATAAGTCAAAGTCATTTGAAATGTTCAAACGATTCTGTAATGAAGTAGAGAAATAAACTAGAAAGAGTATTAAAACTCTTTGGTTCGATCGAAGAGAAGAATACCACTCTAGTGAGTTTTTGATATACTTAGAAGAGAATAGAATTATCTCACAATGGACTCTCCCTGAAACACCACAACATAATGGTGTATCGAAAAAGAGAAATTGAACCCTGTTAGACATGGTTCGATCCATAATGGGCTTCACAAGTCTGTCGATTTTTTTTGAAGATATGCATTCGAGTCAGCTTATTATATTTTAAATAAAATTTCGAGTAGATCTGTAAGAAAAATATCATATGAGATGTGGACAGGACATAAGCCAGTACTCTCTCACCTGAGGATTTGGGGACGTCCGGCTTATGTCAAATGATTGAAAACTAACAAGCTTAGACCTAGGTCTGACAAATATCTATTTATAGGGTACCCAAAAGAGACCAAGGGATATTACTTCTACCTTACTGATGAACAGAAGGTATTCATCAGTAATAGGGCTATCTTTTTAGAAAAAAAGTTTCTTGGTGAAGGAACTAATATCTCAAAGATTGAACTTGATGAAGTTCGATCGATAGAAAACTAACATAATCTAGTAAATCCATAGATTCAGACTTGATTAGATCAAATCTGAAACCTATTGTAGAAATATCTTTAAGGAGATCTGGTAGAGTACGGTATCAATCAGATAGATACTACAGTTTCTTAATTCGAGATAGAGATCCAGTTGAACTTGATGAGAACAATGAGGATCCGATCATCTATATAGATGCGATGCAGAGGTCTGACTCTGATAAGTGGCTGAAAGTCATAAAATTTGAAATGAAGTTCATGAAAATCAATAATGTATGGATATTGGTTGACCCATCTAAAGAGATAAAACTCATAGGGTGTAAGTGGATCTTCAAAAGAAAAGAGCACAGACGAAAAGGTGGAGATCTATAAAGCCCATCTGCTTGTCAAGGATTACCATCAGTGTTATGGTATTGACTATGATGAGATATTTTCTCCTGTGGCAATGCTCAAGTCTATTCAGATTATGCTTGCGATAGCAGCATATCTAGACTATGAAATCTGGCAAATAGATGTGAAAATAGTCTTTCTAAATGAAGAGCTAGAAGAAGAGGTGTATATGATACAACCTGAAGGTTTTATATCCACAGATGAGTCTAAGATGTGCAAACTTCAAAGGTCCATCTATGGAATTAAGTAGGTATTTCGGAGTTGGAACATGCATTTTGATAAAGTAATCAAAACGTATGGCTTCATTAAGAATGGAGAGGAACTCTGCATATACAAATAGGTTAATAACTCTGTGGTAGTATTTCTTATTTTGTATGTCGATGATATTTTCTTAATCGAAAATGACATCCTTGCATTACAAAAATAAAATTTGGTTGGATTATCCCAGTCGACGTACATTGATATTGTGCTGAAAAGGTTCAGCATGGAGAATTTCAAGAAAGGCTATCTTTCGATAGGCTAAGAAATTTCTCTCTCGAAGAGTGATTATCCGACAACTCCTCAAGAAAGAGAGCGTATGAGTAGAATTTCATATGCTTCTGCAGTGAGATCTATTATGTACGTCATGATATGTAGACGATCGGATGTGGCATACTCATTAGGAGTAGTGAGTAGATACCAGTCCGATCCAAGTGAGAATTACTAAAAGATCGTAAAGACCATCCTTAAGTATTTGACAAATACTAAGGATCAGTGGCTTATCTATGAAGAATCCGATCTAAAATTTATGAAATTTACAGACTCTAATTTTCAGTCGGATCATGATGACAGCAAAAGCATGTCGGGATATATTTATACCATGAACGGTGGAGCAATTTGCTGGAAAAGTTTCAAGTAACACACTGTGGCCGACTCTACTTGTGAGGTAGAATATATCACGGCATCCGATGCTGCGAAGGAAACTGTGTGGCTAAGAAAGTTCATCAACAAGCTCAGAGTGGCATCCTCTCTTGATAGCCCCATTTTGTTGTACTGCGACAGTACTAGTGCTATTGCTCAAGCGAAGGAACTGAAGTCACATCAATGGATCAAGTATATTTTGTGCCGCTACCACCTATCCGAGAGATTATGGATCGAGGTGACATCGAGCTTCAGAAGATCGACAGAAAGGAGAACCTGACCGACCCATTTACTAAAGTCTTTGACGTCAAGGAGTTCACAGACCACAAATCAAAGATGGATATACGATACTGTATCGATTGGCTTTAGTCTAAGTGGGAGTTGTTGAGAATTGTGTCCCAAAGCTAATCGTCAGTCTACTGACGGTTGTGCTTATCATTATAATTATATATAAATTATTAATTAATAAATATTATTAATTTTCATCACTATGTACATCTCATTTTGAACTCCTGTTATCTAATGAAGTCCTTAGGACTATTTGATTCGATATAGGAGGATATATCGTTTAGTCATTAAATGAGTTTACGACCAAATGACATGCTATTACTAGGATGATAGACATATCAAGTATAGGTCGTTGTGTGTCATATAGGTTGATTTTTCTCTTAATCAAGGAGCATGGAGATGTTGGTATGGCATGCAGGTGAAATATAGGAGTACATTTTACTAAATATGACCAACTCCGGAGCACTCTGCTGTCAAGAGTCACTCCGAAGGGATATAGATATAAGTGTCCCTCCGACTTGAGATCATCACGGTGACTTGCAAGCAACTCACTGTGCTTTGGTGTCGGACTACCTAAATTTATTGGAAAATATATCCCAAAAGTTAATCATCAATCTATTGATGATTGAGCAACCTTATATTGTAATTGATTTGTTAATAATAAATATATTTTGGTATTTTCATCATAAGTTTTATCTTCTAATGAACTCCGTTGTTGTGATGAAGTCCTTAGGACTATTTAGGTTTGATAAAGAGAGAATTATCCATTAGTCCTTAAAACTGTTCATGACCAAATGATAGGCTGTTAATAAGGACAACAGCTTCTATTGAGCATAGGTCACTGTAGGCCATATGAGTTGGTTGTCCTCTTAACCAAAGAGTGTGGAGACACTGGTATGGCATACAGATAAGATGTAAGGGTACATCATCATTGAACGTGATCAACTTCAGAGCATTCTGCTGTCGAGAATATCTCTGATGGGATATAGGTATAAGTGTCCCTTAGACCTG
>KE509284.1:32031-49958 GCA_000441515.1 Elaeis oleifera | reverse complement strand
CTCAAACTCTTTAGGACTTTTATATCAAGTCTAACTTAGATTTTAGATCTAATTAAGTCTATTAATTCAAATCTAATCTGAAATTAATTAGCACTTAAATCCAATCTTTCATACGATCCATGGATCATAGATCAAAAACTGTTCATCCCGAGAATCGAACCTGAATCTCATGTATAGTACTAGCTAGACATAGTCAACTCTTTAATCCTGTTTGACCCATAACTTAATTCTCAATCAAGTTAGTTTATATATTCAATCAAGTCAAGTACTTTCAAATTGGACATATAAACATAAGTCAATTCCTTTCTATTTTCTGACTTATGTGCGTAACTCCATAGATTCAAACACTAAGTCGATAGTATAGAAATCAATTTCTGTACTAATCGAGATATCATCTAGCAATAGTTCTAACATCCAGATAGGTCGAATTATTGCAAAAAAATATTCTAAAATTTATATACATGGTTACCGTATAATTCATCTTTTTGATCCTGAATGCTTTAGGATGGTCTCAGGTTAACTGTCAACCGAGATTGTTTCATCCACATTATATTTTAATCTTTTAAATCTATCTCATAGATTATCCTGATCAAGATTTTGCTAAATTAAAATATAATGATACATCAACTTCAATAATCTGGAGAGGTCAATTTCATCTTGATCCACACACAGACTTCATAAGTACTTGAATATACCTAGTAGTCTTTCGTCACTGTATTAGAAATTTAGATAGTCCAACGTCAAAGCACAGTGAGTTGCTTGTAAGTTACTATGGTGATCTCAGGTCTAAAAGATACTTATATCCATATACTTCACGAGCAGCTTTTGATAGCAAAATACTCAGTAGATGAGTCATTTGTTCAGTGACGATGTACTCCTACATCTCACCTGTATGCCATACTAGTGTCACCACACTGCTTAATTAAGAGGACAACTAACCCATATGGCACACAACGATCTTCACTTGATAAACGTCATCATCCTGTAATGACGTATCATTTGGTCACAAACATATTTAAGAACTATACAATAAATTCTCTCTTTATCGCACACTAGCATAGTTCTAAGAATATTATCATAGCACAAGAGTTCAAAGAAGATATAACTTTGTGATGAAAAATATCAGAATAATTATTATTCATTAATCAATAATTCATATATAAAAAAAACTCAATCGTCACATACTTGATTTTAGAACATAATTCCCAATATTCAACGACATGCCAAGCATGCCAAAATAGATTTTAGATAGCTTTTCTTGATCAATTTTATTCTAGACTAAACTTATCTTTTCAAACTTAATTTATATATATGAAAGCTTGTTGAGAGATCCTTCTAGACTAGACTTTCTATTTAACCTAATTTTTTGCTTCCAAATATAAGTCTTTGACTTGGGAACATGAATTTACTTAAAAAGATTTCTTCTTGAATAAACCATCTAAGTATATTGAGAAATCATATAATTACTCTTAAAAATATTCATCAGTAAGCATGATTTATACTCAAATATTTTTGACATCATCAAAATTAATTTAAGACTAATAAAATCTTAATCTAAAATAAGATATCAAATTCTACTTCAAATTCACTCTTCTATAATGAATCTATGAGTCAAAATAGTTCTCTAAATCTATAAAAATAATAAAATATAAAGTGATGAGCTAGACAGCCCAATAAGTAACAAATATTTTAGCTAGATAAATCAAAAAATAATAGTATATTAAAAATAAATATGCAAAGTGCATCAATTCAAAATATACAATACTAATCAAATAAAATCTATGCAAATTCATTTTTACTCATAAATCAATTTCTTTCAAAATATTATGTTCTTCTCGCAGTCATGAAATCAATCAAAGTTCCACTATATAACTCCACTAACAGGATATCGAAAATAGAATCTAACTGCGAGTCAAAGTCCATCTCAAATCAAAATATTTTTTTTAAAAATATATTTTATATTTCAAATTGAAAGATTCATAAACCATCTGACATCAAAACCAATTGGACAATCCATATCAAATTCAATATATTCAATAACAAATCATTTAATATTTTGTAAAAGGGCATATTTGATTATTCAAATATCATACATCAAATTTATGAATCATGAATAATTCAATATAGAAATAATTTATAATTTACTAATAAATCTATAAAAAGTAAAGCATTATTTATCTTGCAAGCAAAACTAACCAATGGATCAAATTAATTCTAAGAATCTCTCTCAAAACTCATCACTATTATATCGGAAACTTATGCATCTTGTTGTGTAAGAGTATAGACTCTTTTTTAGATCTAGAGTTTCAAGCTTCTATCCTTATTTTGTTCAATTATCGATGCAAGTTGACTCTCTATTCTTTGTGAATATTTAGTTATTTTGTGGTCTTTTTGACCACAACCCATGCACTAATGTTCCAACGATAGTCCTTTTTACCATGAGCTTTGCCATATATAAAACACTTGATGCTATCACTCAATCTAAAATTATTACTTACTGAACTCTTATTTGACTATCTATATTTTTACTATTTTTTTTTAAGATTTATTTGACCTATTTTTTTCTTTTAATTTCTTTCCCTTTATGTATATTCTTTATTAATTTTTCTTTCAATTATCAATGCTTTGTTCACCATATATACATAAATAGTTAATTTATATGGCACAACTTACTTTTAATTTCTATCCTCAGTTCCATCTTAAATTTATGCACTCGATCATGCTCATTCTCAACAACTGCGGGATAAATTTGCTAAGCTCTATAAATTTAGCTTCATATTCTGAACTATCATATTCTTCTATTTTAGATAAATAAATTTTGTGCTTTCAAATTAATAAATTCCTCAATCCTTATACTCTAAAGAAAATACTGATCATAAAATATCTTTTGGAATCTCTCTTAGATGAGTTATTCCCCATCTTGTTTATATTTGTGCTGTAGTGTCTACCATCAATTGAGTCTCTCATCTTGCAATATATATGATGCGTACAAGATCTTTCATCATCATGCATCTCATAATAGTAAATATTTTCTCCATCTATATAAGCTAATTTTCAGCTTCTAAAGGTTCTGTAGTCTCCTTAAAAGCCGATGGAGATAACTTTTTAAATTCTATGATATTATTTCGTTGCTCCGACTTCTCTCCACATCCTTATAGTGGTGGTGTTTGTTATTGAACTTGTCATTGTTGCAGTAACTGTTGCTGCAACTATTATTGTGATTGTCTTAAGCAAACTAATATATGCATTTTCTACGCTGTACTTGGCTCTTGTTGCTCCATCTGGATGCTCTTCGTAAGATCAATGACTCTTTCCTACTAAGGTGTGCCATCGATCTACTGAAAATAGCACTATCCTATTAGTTTGATACCTATCTAACAGCATCTCGAGTGGCCCTTTTTATCCAATGTGGAGCCATCTTAATATTGCTCGAACAATAAGCTTCCTAAAATTTTCTTTCAAAACCTTGTTTCCGACGATGTTTGGGCCGAAATCTAGGAGGCATAGTGGGCGACTTTCGAAAGAAAAAAGAAGAAGAACTCAGACGAACCTCCAGCTTGGGGTCTCGATCTTTGACAAGAAGAAGAGGGAAGCCCTCTTATTATTAAATAGACTGGATGGAAGGAGTTTGATTTCTTCCCGATAGTGGTATTCTACTTCGATTGGGAGTCGATCAGGAAAAAAAGAGAACTCAAATGGGAGTCCAACTCTTTTACTTAACATGTGCATGTGTTGGCTCTCTCTCTCTCTTAGCTGATGCTTTAACAAACATATGGGATTTTTTTTTTTTTGACGGTCCTTTCTCTGCTGGCTAATCTAACCAGGCCTGATTGGGCCAAGTATTGCACGTATATATTCCAAAAGTTGTTCAAATCATTGTAAATGATATTAATGGTAGCATTTTGTTCAACATTTTTGAAAAAAGTTCTTTTCACTTCTTATTCATCCTATTTCTATCCTTTCCTATGGCTTGTATTTCATCGTATATTGGACCGGAACCTGTATCTGGGCAAACCAGCATTCGAGTTTGCCGGGTTGGATTTGAATATGTTTCATGAACCCAACCGAACCCAATCAGCCGATGGATCCAAAAAAAACCGGGATGGATCCGTGCTGCTAGCTGCAGAAAAGGGATATCGATTGCTCGCCGCCAGGCGCCGCCACGTTAGCCATTTCAGCACTATATAAGGTCCCAAACGCAATTCCTCTCATCTGGCCACTGAGAAGCCGAAACCCTAGCGGCCCTAAAACCCTCCTCCCCCATTTGCTCTCTACCCTCTCTTCTTCTAGTCGCCGCGGTCCATCTGGGTAATATTCCTTCTTTCCCTTCTCCTTCTTCCGGATTTCTCCCGTACCAAATCTTTCGGTTTTATATATTGACTTGTTAATCCATGTCTATGGCTCGAGATGAGATGATTCGATTTTATGGTCTTTATTCTGTTTTTGCACCTTTAATTTCTTCTCTTCTTTTGTGTATTGAATTCAGCAGTTGGATCTGTGGCTCGAGACTTACAATGACGATAGATCTTGGAAATATTTCTTCCCTCTCTAATGGTTTCTTCATGTGTTTCGGCTAAGGAAAACCGAGCAAAGAGTTTAGCATGGTTTAAATTGATGAAATATTTATTCTTCTAGTGAAGGAGCACAATGATGAGTAGATTGCTGCCTCTTTTTTCTGTGCATTATGGTCTTGAGATTTTCTTGCTTTAAAGTTGGAAAGTTGTCTGGTCAGCTAATGCAAAAGAGGGTATCGTTAATGCTAGTTTATTAAATTAATTAGTGGTGTTGGTTTGCCTGCGCCGTGAATCATGCTTTTTCTTCTTTGTTGGGGAGTTTTTTTTGGTGGTGGGGGTGTGGGGTGTGTGGTAAGGTTTAGCACTGGGTTTTGTACCGCATTTGTGTCCATTCAGTGTTCAAGGAAATACCTAAGAGAACAGATAACCTTCTGGGCTGTTGTACAATAGCCATAAGGTGGAGGACGGCTGTAAAATTTTGTTGCTGTGTAAGGGGCATCCCAACTCCTTGTTTGTGTCATGTTGGGGGTCATATCAACTGAGCAGCTTTAGCTTTGCTCTGACTTGGCATGATAAGAGCTCGAATCCAGCTTGATTTGAAGCTAAATGAACCAAGCTTGAACCAGGAATATAGGCTCGAAGTTAACTTCTAGCTGAGCTAAAAATTGAGCTGACTTGATCGGGTCAGCTCCATAAGTCTTGAATATATTTAAGTTATATAAATATGTATGTAATACATAATGGATTATCAGATTAAGGTTTTAATTGTTGCAATTTATTCTTTGGATCAATTAAATGTTAATATAGCTCTGAACCAAACCTTAAACTAAGCTTCAAAAATTGAGCTTTCATTTATGCTTGAACCAAATTTCATTTAACTCTTGTTGATTTGAGGTTGATTAAGGATTATCAAGCTGATTGAATAGCCTAGTGCACTCAGCTTGAATTGAGCTCGAAATAGTGGTAAATAAATCAAGCTTGATCTGGGAGTGCTAGCTTGAAATAATTTTAAACCAAGCTTGATCAGTCCTAAGCTCGATCAAGCTTCGCTTGATTACACCCCTAGTCATGTGTTATTTGAGCTTTATCTCGGAGTGCAAGGTTGCAATTAATTTCAAACCAAGCTTGATCAAGCTTGGCTTGATTACACCCATAGTCATGTGTTATTGGATATTCACCTAGTCTAGTGTAGTTTTAGGTCTGTTGGGTGAATCAATGATGGGTGGATAGATTTACTAAAAGACCTCTCTAGGGAGATTTACTAAAGTAACTCTTTGTACCCTTTAAAGATTTTGTTTTGGAACAGGGCTTTGTGATGTGGCATTTTTTAACATAAACAAGAAAAGACATTAAAGAATTATGCCTTTCCTAGATGCTAGGTCTTCTTCTATTAACTTCAGAAATCATAAGGTACTGCTAAGTGGATATACCATCGCTTGTTTTCTATAATGGTTGTATTTATTATATTAAATAATTTGGAGCATGGGTGACTGTAGTGCTTTCTGGACATGTTCAGTAGCATTTATTAGGAACTTGGTCTGTTGCATGACAAGTGAACCTAAAGAAGGAAGGTGGACCATAAGGAAGTTAAAATTTGTGATAATAATCCATCCTCTCTGCTAGAGTATAATGTCATGAACATTTTGATGAGAGTATAACTTGGTCCTTCTAGGTATATGGGTCTGTATTTGAGGGACTCACGATATACAGATTCTTTGGTTGTCCAAAGAAATGAAATCTGAATATTGTGGGTTTTGTTAAATTTTCATGAGAAAGATGCCGATTGCTTAGTTTCTTTCATGTATCATTTGTTTAGTATGATGCTGGTATAAGCAAAATAATGGGCATTATTGTTTCATAGAAGAAGTTAAGTTTTTCCACATTTGTCACTAAAGGTTTTGGTTGTTGTTGGTTCTGTGTCAGTGTCAGTGTCATGCTGACACTTGGTGCTCCAAGTGTCCTCAAGTGTTTGGCACTTAAACCTCCAGAAATGTCCATGTGGGACACTTCCATGTGGTACAATATATTAAACATAATGAGTATGCTAAAATATACTGATGGCTTGGGAAAGCTAACTAATGGTACCTTTATTAAAGATAAAGAAACTTATATGCATGCCATAATGACATAAATGAAAGAGAAAATAATAGGTGACACTTCACTAGAAGAGTCCCAACACTTCAGTGTAATAGGTGAGGACTACAGGTGTCATCAATAGTAATAAGGTGTTCTTTAACATGATGTTCCAAAGCAGCCATGCTAGTTGCTGTCACTTACACCAAAGATTGGTACTCCAATTTTGGAGTTTCTTCTTGTGTCATGTCAGGCATTTTGTATTTTTATAAACCGGAGCATCTAGAGAACACTACTATGAGGGTTCTGTGGTTGGAAAAGTTTGTGCTTGTCATGAATTCTAAATAGATATTACCACAGTTCCTCAATTTTTAAATTTTCAGGGAAACCATTGTGATTGTTATCGGATGATGTTCTCTCATTAGCAAGCACTATGCTTTTGCAAGCTGTCAAAGCACAATGATTGTGTTGTCCATTGCTGGATTTGTGTGATTTCCATGGATGGAAACGGTGACTACTAGGTATTCAGTTGATGTGCCTTGTTATTTGTGCTGATGGGGTAACTGATAAGGCATAAATGGAAATGTTCTTGCAGGAAGAGCTATGAATTTTTTCTTGTTTGGTCTTTTGAGCGAGTTACCTTGGTGACTGTATTTGGCATTGGCTATTTATTTTGGTTGAGTTATTCTGCTCTTTGGTGAGAATGGGTTGGAACTGTCTCATCTCTCGTTAGGCAAGGTAAACTTTGAATAACCTGTATCTATGGGTTCTTCTAAGTTGCCTTCCTTGATCCTGAAAGTATTTAATTGGACCTAATCTTGCCTAGAGTAATTGCACTGTAGATGAATCTCAAATCTAATGTGAAGCGATCTTTCGTGATAAGGATTGAGTTGTAAGCAACAATGAGGGAAAAACTTCAGGGATCTGGTAGCAAATCTTAATATTCGTTTTGATTTGTTCATTAAAATAGATACTTCTTAAAATCATTCAAATTTTTGTAATAAATATATAAATATTGGAAACATGTGTCGATTTTTGATTAGATGCATGACTGAAAAAGCAACATAGTGTCTCATTTCTACCGCAGTCAGCATATGTTTTAACATGTCTAGTGAAATAAACATAACATCCAGTAGTTTAGTATATCTGCATACAATCATGTAGGCCCATATTGTTTTTAATTTGACCAATAAAAGCTGTGAAGACATTGGCCCTTGGAGGAATATTTCCATGAGAGCTGTGCCTCCTAATGAGGTTGCTAATTTTATGTGATAGTGGGTTATTGGTGATAAACAAGTCAATTAAAAAACAACATCTAATGAACCATAAAAAATGGTTTTTACATGTTTTAACATTCTCATGATATTATTATGTTGGACCTTATGATCTTCTATATGTATTTGGATTTGATGATGTTCTTTGACCTGGATCAGCTCCGTATTGTGAAATCCCTATCATTGACGGTAAGATCTTCATAACAATGGTAAGTATCCTAACTAGCTGAAGTTGTTTTAATTGACCAGTAGATTGTTGTGCATGGTTTTCATTTAATTGCTGATATTCAGTGCTCTTTAGCATCTACAATCATACGAGGTTGACAATCTAGAACTCTGGAATAGTCTTTTTGACCAAGAATGGAGATCTTTCTTCATGTAGTTCTAGTTATGGCATTCTTAAGGGTTTTACACACACACACACACACACACACACACACATACACATATACATACATGTATATATATATATACACACACACATATACATACACATATTTGCGTGTATGCATATATATAGATGCATATATATGTATATGCATATATGTAGCATATTTCATATTTTAAAACAACCTTAAAACATAATATGTCCGCATTGACAACAAGCAGCCTTTACTGATTCATCTCTCAGCTTTTTGTACCTTATGTTGTCCTATTATCTGGAATTATTGGTTATATCTTGTGTCAGTAATTTTCTTTCTGCATTTTGAGTCTTTTGTAAGCTGTGGTATTTGTTCCTGTAATAGTTACTATTCTTTGAAACAAGAAAGCAGCTACAGATACCCTGCATTGTTGACATTTATTATTTTACCTCAAGCAGATGGATAGGGATAAGCTCATGAAGATGGCTGGCGCTGTTCGCACTGGTGGAAAGGGCAGCATGCGCAGGTTCTGAACATTTTCTTCTTGTTTTTTTTTTTTAATCATATTGCAATGTGAAGATGTGAATATTGCTGAAATGCTTGCAGGGGTGCTTAAAAGATTTTGAGAGGTCAAATATTGAACTAAATAATAGATGCAAGATATTGAGATATGGTGACAAACTTTTGGGATTCTTGGTTGGGATGTGTGTCTTCGGGAGAAATGATTACATTTCAAACAGCATTGTTCAGGCTTTCTAATAGGTTTTAGATTTAAAGAATGACATCTTATAAGAGTCGAGTTGATTTTCATGTAAACTTTGGTAGATTAACATCTAATTGTATTTAGAAGCCAAGGAATAAAATATGGTCATGAGTACAATGGAACCTGTCAAACTGGGCATTATGCAACATTTGTTTCTCATGTTTATGTTAAATGAGTATGATGAATGGTACATACTAAGTTTTGAGGTTTAAATCCAGTAAGCCTTTTTGTCAAGGATCATAATATATTTTATATATGTCTTTGAATATATTTGTTTATGTTTCCATCTTGTACTTCTACCAGGAAGAAGAAGGCAGTTCACAAAACAACAACAACAGATGACAAAAGGCTTCAGAGTACTTTAAAGAGAATAGGGGTGAATGTGATCCCTGCTATAGAAGAAGTGAATATTTTCAAAGATGATCTTGTTATCCAATTTTTGAATCCCAAAGGTAGAAAAACACATGGAGAAAGCAGAGAGATAAAGCTTATGGCAAGAAATCAGTTCATAACTTTTGGTTTGCTAATTCCATTGTTTCTCTTTCAGTGCAAGCTTCCATTGCAGCCAATACATGGGTTGTCAGCGGTTCTCCACAGACTAGAAGTACTGTCATTTCTTATTTGAATATATCATGAATATCAAAATATAAAAAATTAGTTGATTTTTTTAAAAAAACTTAGTACCTATTCCTTTGAAATATGTGGAACTTTAACTTTGGTCATTAAATCAAGGATGTTTGTGCTGTCACAGGACAGCTAGCCACATATTGGTTAACCCTTTATGAATCTGGTTTTTACTCTTTGATTGCACAATCTTGATTGAATTAAAATTCCTTTTTCTTTTTTTAAGTACTTTCTCCCTAATTCGTCTTTATTTGCGAGTTCTTCTCCTGATTCCATTTCTCATATATGAAATTGTCTGCTACAGAACTTCAGGATCTGCTTCCAGGGATCATCAATCAACTAGGTAACTTGATCTCTTTAGGGTGCTTTATGTATTCATTTTTAGTAAATATACTTTTTTTTGGTATGCAGAAGTGCCAGTTTTTTATACCTGTTCATGAAATCATCTGTCCTCTGCTTTCATCACTCTTTTCATCCATCATCAACTTGTGATAGTTTTGTCTTGCCTGATGCATGCACTCATTTAGTTAAATCTACTTTTGAATTTTGATTTAACTTTTGATTTTATGTATATATGATTGTTTTTTAAACCCAATTTTTTGTATATTTGCTAGCTTGCAATTGTGTATATTTCATGGTGGCACATTTTATTGTTTTCTGAAGGTGACATCCATTTTCAGTTTGTCTTTTGGTGGTGGGTGCGCTACGTTGCATGTGTTAAATCTTTGGTGGGACTAACAATCCAAATAATGAAAATTTGGGATATGAGTTAGTTGCCTAGGTAGCTTTCTTTCAGTGTATTAAAACAAAGAAATAAAATTCAGTATGTTTTGCTAGCGCTGTTGTAACAAGGTCCTGAAATTCCAGAGTCTTCCAGCGAAGGTTGCTGAGCTTTCATGTCTCTGTTCAGGTCCTGATAACTTAGACAATCTGAGGCGGCTTGCTGAACAGTTCCAGAAGCAGGCACCACCTGCTGCTGGTGTCAACACTGTGGACAATGACGATGATGATGTCCCTGAACTTGTGGCAGGAGAGACATTTGAAGCAGCTGCCGATGAAACTAAAGCCAATGAGGCCCCAGCTTCATAAAGGTTACAAAGTCTAGTATTTTTTTTTTTCCAATCTTAAGCTATCATTAGTCTCTCTGTTTCTTTTCTGCGACATGTTGAGGAAAGCAGCCGTTTTGTGTTGTAGTGGAAGGACCGCGGTTAGTCCCTTTGGCCGTGCCAGTAGGAGATTCACCTGTTTCCTGGATTGAGTTGATGAATTACTGAAGGATCTATTTTAATTTTATATAATCGAGCCATTTCAACCTGATGCTTGTTATTCGTACTGCCATTTTATTTGGAGATTTTCTAAAAGCACTAGTCTGCTAGCTCAACCAGTCTCATTGTTGGCAGAGGTCACCATCAGTTGTTAGCTCTGTTTCGGAAGCGGCAAATTCGTGCCTCACCGTGTGTTTATCCTTTGTTTTTATTGTTTTCTCTGTGTGAACGTGGTCATAGTCTGTTCAGAGATTTGAAAAGTTTTGCGGGCGATTGCATGTCCGCGACGAATATTGGTCTGCACAAACTCGTACGGGGAAGTGCACATGCATGCAAGCGTATGTATACCACCATCCCAGCCCAAGAAGGGCAAAACATCGGGCAAGGTCAACGCTGCCACGCCTGAGTACCTACCATCCATACTTCGGCCTGGAAATGGGCCTGGGCTAGCTTGGGGCCCGTTAGACTCGAACTGGTTTCAGTTCGAGTTTTGTACCAGGTCTGAAACTGTTCAGGTTAGATTTGGATTAAGAAACAGGGTCTGAATAAGTTTCAGGGAGGGTTTTGGACTAATAATTGATCTAGCCTGTACGTTTGAAGTCTGAACCCAGATTTTTTTCTTTCCTTATCTATAACAGGTTGAAGTTATTTTGAGGATCTGCTAAGAGTCTTTATAGTTGACCCCAAGCATTTTGGATCAATTGGGTTAAAAGTTTTGGGTCAATTAGGCCAATTCAGGTCTAGCCTTTCGACCCAGCCGAGCTTATTACAATCAGGGGTTGAGTCTGACGGAAGATGCATGATGCATCGATTTTTTTTTTCTTTAAATGGTAAATCCAATTTGGGAAACGTCGATTGCGAGTGGCAAGAACTATATTGCTAATGATTTAAGAAAATGCAGATATGAAGGAAAGGTATAAGACCAGACCCTTTTGGTACTGGCCGTGCAAAGCATTCCAACGTTCTCTCCCTATGATTTTTCTGATATTTTTCTCCTATTTGCTCTTGAGAAACAAGAAGCATACTAATTTTCCTTTCCTAGAGGGAGCCCAACCCACTGTGATTGAAAGTTGGTGGAGCCTTATATATAAGAAGGAATTGGTACATTTTTATTCTCAATAAATATATGTACTTTTCTGCAACCATAACCCTATCAGCAAACCATATCACAAGATCGAGTTTGTGTTAATCAAGCCTTGACAAACCAATATCTAGGAGTAAAGGCTTACAGAGCCTGCAGGTGAACTTACTGGGTGGAAGATGCAATGCCAAAAAGCGACAATATTTTTTCTAGCAGCATGACAAACTTCAAAAGGTCTGATTCGCCTGTTGTTTTGGACCAAGGATGCGAACTTGATTGAGCAATCCATCAACCAAAAGGGGATCTTGGGTCCACGTTCATGCCTTCGATACAAAATAGGCATGTATTAGATAAAGATCCAAATTTCGTCATATAGCCCATATTCTTCACAAATCTTCATGTCTAAAAGTCTGATCTCTTAGGAGAATTTGATTAGCCAACCCTAGCATTTGGTTGTCTTTTCTTATTTCATTTAGTTTAGAAATTGTTTTAGTTTAGAAATTGTTTAAGAGGCTTGACTTTGTACTTTATTTCTTTAATTAGTTGATAAGTTACAGAAACTACTCACTGGAGCCCAAATAGTGCATGATACGATAGTGGTTACCACCGAGTAGTGGTTTGCTATTTTACATGAAGAGTCCTAAATGGATTCAAGTAGTCAATGTTATTGTAGATTATTAACCCATATAATAGGGTCTCTTTGGGCTTTTAGGTCTGCCTTTCTCCCTTCATATCTAAGCAAGTTACTTCATAAAGAGAAATGGATGAGCGAGCCTAGAATGCCCACACTTTTTCCTGCTTTCCTTATCCATCTTCTTCCATTATTTTCCTCTTCTACTAGATTTGTATCTTATTATTTAGTCCTATTGCTGCAAAACTCCAGAGAGGTGCTGATGTGATTGGAGTTGGACACCGATTGAGATCTACGATACTGGAAGAGACTTGTAAAGAAAATTCGCACTTGTCGGGGGTATTCCAGTGGGGATCCTTCGATACCTAAATCAGTCGGAGCTTTGGAAACAATAGAGAAAAAAATACAAGAGTTTGGAAGAATGGAGGAAGAGTTTTAGAGTGTTTGAATGTCCTTGCTTGCTTGCTTATCTTAGAGGTCTCTTTTGTACCTCTTTATTTGGAGGTTGAGGTTTGTTAGGCCTAGCTTCGCAAACCGTGGGACTACATTCTAATTCTTTATCGTGGAGGGTCTAAAGAAGAAATCACGGCTTGCAAAGTCACTTTACAAAGGTTTTGACCGCCTTGAATGAGGAGATTGGGAAGGAGATGGAGAGATGGTCCAAGCTGGCAGTGGTCGCTAGGAGTTCAATGACAAGTTTCGATAGAGCTAGTGGCGAAGAAATTAAGGATAAGGTTCGCAAGGCAAGGTTGAGTCGTCCACTCTAGAAGGTGACCATCTCTTGTTCAATTCCAAGATGAAAGTGACCATCTCTTCCCATCATTACCTCGACCTTTCCCACCACCATTTCCCTCTGCTCTTATACTACCTTTACATCGTTCAATTTGAATCAAACCACAAGGTGGGTCCATCGTGTGGTCTTTTGCCCAGCCTAAGCTCGAATTCAAGTCTGATCAGGGACAAAGCTCAAGCCTAAGCTTAAGTTTGGATTTTCAGAAAATTTGGACGCCAACCTAAAGCCTAAAAAACTGCAGATCAGACTTGGATAGAGATATGACCCGACCTACTTACAGCCCTACTGATAAGGGAAAGACGTAGATGCGCTCTTACTGCATGGCATTCAGCTGCAGAGGTAGGATGGAAACAGAACATAGAGATGGTGGCGAGAGGAATTGACAGGCATTTGAATACAATGGGACTTTGACAGGAACTGCTCTAACGTATTACTCCACGGACATCGGGGGAAGCTCTAGGATAACAGACCACCTTGTTTTCCCTGCTGCCACCTTCCACCGGGAGGACGTCAAACACCCTTTACAACATGAGGATATTTTGGTTATTGGCCAAAAAATTAAGCTTATATTCCCTGCAGTCAAAGACAGTAATGAATTCTGAGTGACAGCATTTCCCATGTACCGCCGTGGTTTCATGGAACTTCCTGCAGAGCTCTATGCTTCCGTGCCCCTCCAGTAATTTGACATACTCAACATAAACAGAAAATATACACCTCCTACTTCGCAGAGACAACATTGCACTAACAGTTCCAGGTGCCCATGGTGCTGTCACACCATCCAAATATACTCTGAAATTGAGACGCTTGATCAGGACATAGTCTCTTATAGTCATCGCAAGCAGCCTGAGTCATCATCCCCATACATCATAATAATCTTTCGGTGCTACTCACAGAAGCAAATTTAACCGTACCCCACCTCTCCCACAGAAAAAAGAGAAGGAAAAAACAAAAATTGCGGCGGATGAAACACCTGGCAGTGAAGAAAACCTAGGCATCATGAGAAAGTAAAGAAAGAAGATTGTGGAATTTCCATTCTTGACAATAATTCCATCTTATAAAAAAGAAAACTTGGGCCCCAACAAAATCTCCATACCAATTCCAACTTATGCTATATAAAGAGATCCCATTCACTTGGATCAAACCTAATCATATTGCAGACAGATGGATCCTGATTTTGATCATATAGTGCAATATCCAAGCCAAGTAATATCATGTTCAATACTGATCACATCATTAACATCCCTTCTCAAACTCACAGCTCTTGGTGAAAACACCAAGGGTTATTAGCAAGGAAGTTTCACAGCGTTCACAGAACCCTGATATCCAATCAAAACCATATTAATCATCGTCCACATAGTGCACAACATGCTAGGTAGATCACTGGTTCAATGCAAAAGCATCAAATCAAAATGCAGTCATTTAGCAAAATCAGAAACCTGTGCACCATAACAAGATAAATATGGGCATGAGCAACATCAGCAGCAGTCACCAGTAAGAAGACGCATCTTAGAGTATCAAAAAGAGATAGATACAGCAGATAGAGTGATCAACATGAAATAAAATTATTGGAAAACTTGACAGATCCAACTATGAGCAAAAACATGATTGCATCCAAGTTATCGAAAGGTGAAGATTAATATGTATTTATGCCTGTAAGTCACGTGACTGGCATATGCTCTTGGACTTCATCCACATGATGAGACAATTGAGAGGATGCAATAAGCATGTTGCCAGTTTGAAATTTTACAAGGTAACCTGACACACTCCTAGTAAAGAAGTGATAAGCTTCCTAAACAAAGGTCTACTTTGTTAAATCTCCTTGAGTGCCTAGACAGATTATGAGCGGCCACATTTGAATGAAGGATTAGATGTGCACCAAACCACACTGGATCACATTAATGAATGATAAATCAAGCCAGTGCTGGTGCTTGACTCTAAGATCCATTGACAATGTTCAATAGCGATCTAAGGCTTATTAAGGATAAGAATGAAAAAATTGAGAAAGTGTAAATCAAAGCAAATCTAGATGTGGAGGATGGAACAGAGCTCTAGTGCTGCACAATCAAGCAAGGACCACTACAGAGGTAAAGTTGAAAAAGAAGAAGAGATATATGAGAGAAAGTGGAACAAAATTTTTTTCTTTCTTACTTTCAGCTTTAGGGATCCTTCTCTTTTATACATGATTTTCATTCTTTACAAAAGAAGGTGACAACCCATTCTTGGTTATCTCCTAAACTAAAAAGACCATTCATGGCTATTACCTAAACTGGGAAAGGCCATGGACGGAAATCAGGGCAGGCTAGGCTGTTAACACTCCTCCTCAAGATGAGGCGAACATATCACGAAGTCTTATCTTGCTACAAATCGAAGAAAACATATAACTACTGAGACCCTTCATTAGTATGTCTGCCAATTGTTCAGAAGACTTAATAAATGACAAATAGATAACTTTTTGATCCATCTTCTCCTTGATGAAATGATGGTCAATCTCTATGTGCTTAGTTCTATCATGTTGAATAGGGTTATTGGCAATATTAATGACCGCCTTATTATCACAGAACAGAAATAGAAAAGAAGACCGAAAAAGACGTAACTCAATAAACAGTTATTTCAACTATAAGATCTCACAAATGCCTTTAGCCATAGCTCGGTACTCAATCTCTGCACTAGATCGAGCGACAACATCTTATTCTTACTACATCAAGTCACAAGATTTCTACCAATAAAAGTACAATAGCCTGAGATGGATCGACAATCATCTATGGAGCCTGCTCAATTAGCATCAGAATAAGCTTCAACCTTGAGATATTCATGATGAGAGAAAAGAAGACCACGTCCTGGTCAACTCTTAAGATATCGAAGAATTTTATATACAGCTTCCTGATGGCGCTTATGGGGATCATGCATGTACTGACTCAACACTAACTGCAAAGGCTATGTCAGATCCTGTGTGGGAGAGATAGATCAGTCTGCCAACAAGATGCTGATATCGCTCACGATCAACTGGCTCACCACTATCAGCAATAAGACGATGATTCTGCTCGATAGATATCGTAACAGATCGACATCCCAACATCTCTATCTCAGTTAATAAATTTAGGATGTATTTTCACTGAGAAAGAAAGATGCTATGAAACGACCTGGCCACTTCAATGTTGCAGTTTGATGGTTTCATGCATGTATAATTTTGCAAAAAGAGTACGCAGCAGAATTTAAAATTTTTTAGATTAAATCTAATTTAATTTAAGCATGCATAAGATCATATCTTCAAACCATAACTAGAATCATCATATGTGAGATAAGAATCAGATACAGAAATTAAATAGAAAAAAATAAATAAAAATATACCTAGACATGGATCAATCTTCAACTCGAATGGATGATCATGGATGTCTTGCGAAGGTCCCTTTTAGTCGCATAAGCGTCCGGCCTCTATGGGTATCTACACGAGATTCTGATCTGATTAGAAGCCTTTTGATCTCACCGGGGTGCTAGCTCCCTTGCAGAGATCGCATCTTGATGGTTGAAAATCTTCTTTTCTCCTAAGACACTCTTAGAGAACAAGAAGATGTAGGAGGATCTTGATCTTTACGTTAGAGATCATGAGAAGAACCTTTTTTTCTCTTTTCTTCCTAAATTCATGCACCAAATCTCTACAATAGAGATGTAATAATTTTTGTCCAACTTTTAGACAAAGAGAGGAGGAGACAACCATGTCTAAACATGGACAAGGGGAGAGAAGAACATGTCCTAACAATCTACTCTTGGTTGTTGCAAGAAAGAAGAGATTATAACAAACTTACCTTACGCCACCTTTCTCCACGCCGTCCCCTTTTCTCCCATGATTTTTCACGCACTAAAGGGGCTTCCCTTTGGGCGTCAAACCTGATGAGAATCCCCTTCAAACCGTCCCATGTGCTGGTATTTTATAGACATAGAAGATGTCCTAATATGGATAGGAAATAAGAGTCCAAAACTATTAGGACTCATCCAATTTAATTGCCGCCCACAACCAGATCTCACACCCTCTTTTCTCACGGGATTAAGGGGATTTCTCTACTCTCTTACACGTTCAAAAGGAGGAGGAAAGTGGGCGTTAAAGAGGTTTGGGCGTGGGTCTATTAGGCACACAAAACAAGTTGGTGTTTGAAATCCTTTTGGCACATGGATTGGAAGTTACATGGGACTCAATTAAATGGCTGTTTTAAACCAATAAAATCTTAATTAATCCTAATCATATTAGGACCAGATTAGACTCAAAAAGATAAAAATCTAAATCTGATTTGGAGTCCAATTAATTTAGATTGGATGTCTCCTAATTGGAGGAGTCTTAGTCCAATTGGACTATTTCTTGGTGTTGAATTTTAATCCCAATCCAATTAGAATTTGGTGCAGCATGAAAATGAAGATTTCTAATTCAATTAAAAATATATACATCCTAGTCTAATTAAAATTGGGTCAAATCCAAATTCTAATTCAATTGGGACTAATCATCCAATTTTTTTGGGATTATCCTATAACCCTATAAGGTTGATCAAATCAATCCC
>KE509282.1:10375-31753 GCA_000441515.1 Elaeis oleifera | reverse complement strand
GAAAGAAAAGAATGCTATTCTTAAAGAAAAAGATCTTATTACAGAACATAAAATTTAAGAAAAGAATTGAGATATTAAAGTCTATATTTGAAAATTGACACTTAGTTCTCAGAAATTTTAATTGATGTTGAATAATCAAAAAGCTATTTTCAATAAAATTAGTATCAATTTCAATCCTTTCAAAAAATAGAAATTAATTAAAAATATATTTGCTAGATCTTCACATGAAAATCATTTTATCACTTGCTTTAAATATAATAAAGTAGGTCATAAAATTTTTAAATATAATATCAACAAAAATGGTCATACTTGTATTAAACAAATTTAGATTCCAAAAAGAACCATATGCACTAACTCCAATGGACCCAAGATGGCTTTGGTATCCAAAATTAAAAAATAATTTTGCAAGTTTGTCAAGCATTCAATGGAATGAAAGGAGTAAAATCTTAAAGAATGAATTTTTAGGATTTAAAAGATGGGTGATGATATTTGGTAAAAGCTAAAATTTCTCTACATCATACCATCATTGATTGTTAAAGTAATTTAGTATAGTTGATTGATTTTGATGATTTTTCAATATTTGCAATAATTCAATGACTTGAATGCTTTTGATTATTAATTATGCGCTTTTTAATTCTATATGTCATTTTGATTGTTATGAGTATAAGTTTTGCTTTAAATTTAGCATGCTCTCATAACTCCTTATATCATGGCATTACTTGTGAAACTTAATTAGAACAAACTTGTTTGCATATGAAAATATTTGAATGAAAATTTTACAGATTAACTCTTGACACTCTCATAAAATATATAATTATTGAAATATATATCTTGAAAATTACTTGATTCGAAGAACATCAAGATAATATATTTAATCATAAAAGATTGTATGCTTAATATTGTTGATTTGCACTGTATTATAGCTTGACCTTTAGGACTTTGTTAATCCCCTAGTTGAACTATACCCTTAGAGCCTTTATTTAGTTCTCCCTTAATTTGATCTTATCTGAATTGATTGATTTGTAATCCCAATTGGATTCATTTATTGTGATGTAGATATCATTTTTGATCAATGGCTTGATTTGTCCCTTGATCCCTATCTTTTTTGAGTCAATTTCCTTGAATCTAAATCTAAACACTTTGAATTATTTTCTATATTGTGGAGTCGATTCTTGGATTTGCGGAGTTGACTCATGATTTTAGGAGGAGAAATAGTTCTCTAAGAAAGACTCCTAGTTTTACTAAAGTCGATCCCTCTTCAAGAGCTGACTCTTGATTTAGCAGGAGTTGACTCCTATGTCTGGGATGGATTTCTTAATTGAAATATCCCAAGGATCTCTCATTCTATTTTCAATTTTTTTGAGCTATAATTTCTTTCAAACCCCTCTCCCACAAAATTCAAAATTTTCTTCCATTTCTACCGGATTCTTGTGGTTCTTATTCTCTAATAGCACCTCGGAAGCAATTCATCCAAAGAAAGATGAAATTTCATATAGAAATTCAAGAATTCAGGGTTTTCTCCAAGTCATTCTCTCGTGAAAAAAAAAGGACCAAGAATCGAAATAATCTTTGAGTTTCTAGAGTGAGAAAGAATTTTAATTGGACAAAAACTCGAGAGATTGAGCTAAGAAATTCGGTGTTCTTTTGGATCTCTTGATCTACCCGAACCTAGTTCAAATTTTCTTTGAAGTTTAAATTTCAAAGTAAAAGATGTGCAGATTGAGATGCATCGGATGCACACTACATATACATACTAATAAGGGTACCTCGAATCGTCTCGAGCAGCGATATATAAGATTGAGATTTGTATTGAATCGAGATGATGTTGACGATGTCGAGGATATCAATGCTAGCACTCATGCTATAGCAAATGATGATGATAAGACTCCTACAACAGAATTCATTGTAGTAGATATGAGGACTGAAGAGCCAGTAGAGCAACATGAGAGACCGCTTCTCCTTCACAGATCACTCATCTAGAGAGTTCAAATCGTCTACTTGATAGACTAGATGAAGATTTATTGTTAAGAAAGTTTCCATTAGGATCATCATTTCAGTTCATGTAGAGCTGTAGAGGTATACTTCAGAGGCACAGCAGATGAGATGAGATTTGTTGGAGGTTCTATCTTTGATTAGAGAGAAGTCAGAAAGATTGATTCAGACACTTACATCAGTAAGGAAGGATGTTCGTGACCAAGGCCAGCCATCCGGATATGCTAGACCACCCTCACCTTCTCAGCCTGGACCTAGTTTTTAGAGATACCCTGACCTTTCTCTTAGGATGCTAGGTTTCATCTTTAGAGCTATTGTATCTCTAGCAATCTACCTTTAATAGATGTAGATGGCATACATTTTGGATACTTTGATATTTATTTTTTTGAATTACTTTTGTAATCACTTTCTGACAATGAATGAAATTTGATCCTTTATGAAAATTCAGTGTTCCTAATGATTACATTTATGTCTATTTGCTTGATTGAAAATCTACTTAATTGTCTTATGAAACTAAGGGGGAGAAATCATGATCTAGCAATGTTTGCTTTTAATTAAATGAATGTGCATTCTTTAGAAGAAAAAGAGAGAGAATTAAGAAATTAAATTTTTAGTATTAACTATGAAAATAGGAGGAGAATTACAAAATTAAGTTATCTAGCATTTATTATAAAAATCAGAGGAGAAATGATTTTTAAGAACTTAATAAGAGAAATCATTGAACAATTATATCTTGCTTTTCTTAATTTGAGCATTCATGTGTTTTTGATCATTTGATTTGTCCATTCATATTTTACATGGTTTAATTGTATCATCATTTTTTTATGATGAATTGATGTTTGAAAAATATCTTGCATCAATTGATCAATTTTGAAAAGTATTTCATAATTAGTATCAAGCTGAATTTAAAATATGTTTCCTTATTTTGTTCAGTTTGATCTTTTTTAAGAAAATAATGATTTAGTCTGAATTTCAGTTCTATTGGTATTAAGAAATTCTTTCAAAAAAGTTACTTTTTGGATTTCAAAATAATTAGTATAAAAGAATTATGTTTACAATCACTTATGTTTACAATTGGTATCAAATAATTTTCTTCTCAAGTATATTTTGCTCTAATATCACATTTTGCTCTAATACACATGATATGAATTTTGAATTTAGTTGATTAATACTTATTAAGAAAAGAAAGAAATGAGTTTTCAAATATCTTATATGCTTAACTTTGATACTCAAATTTTTTGTTCAGAAAAGTTCTATCTTTCCTGAATCATTAAAGCTCAAAGTCCTTTTATAATTTAATTTAAGAATCTATTTAATGCATCAATTTTATTCAAAAGGGGGAGATGTATTTTTAAATCTATATTGATCAAAAGAAGAAAGATAATTCTTTTTAGATAGTTGCTATTTGGATTGATTCTCAAAATATTTGATATCAAGAAGAATTAAATTGATTATCTTTATTTAAATTGATTATTTTCAAAGATATAATTAAACTCAAACTTCTTTTAACTGGTATCAAGCAAAATTTATTAAAAATATTATCATAATTGGTATCATAACTCTCATAGTTGGTATCAAATAGTTTATTTCTGTCTTAAATTCTATCACTTCATCTTTAGTAAAAAAATAATATTAAGTCTCAAATATGTTTTGCATTGACATATTCTTGATACGATATCATTTGAGATAAATTCAAAAATTTATATCTTTTTTTGAAACTTAAATGGATTGATACTACTTAAAGAAGGGAAGAAATGATTTCTACAAATTTAAACGTGTTTTGTGCTTTATTTTGAATCATCTATTCAAATCCTTGGTTTTGAAAATCTCTATTACTATTAGATCTTTAAAGCTCAAAGCACTTTTCCAACTGAAATTGAGAAATATTTTTGCATCTATATTTTTAAAAAATAGAAAAAATCTAAATTTGAAAGTTAAGTTGAATTTAGAAAACTAATCAATTTTGAAAATTGAACATTTAAGTCTAAATTTGATTTTAATGATTCATTTATAATCCTTCCCTTGCACTTTTTGATGTCGTCAAAAAGGAGAAGATGATGTTGTGCTGAGTATATGCTTGAGTTTCTATGTTTCTTATATACTTCTTTATTTAATTTGAATACATGGAAAAAGTTATACTTGAGATATTCATTTGGCTTGCTTGAAATAATCATATGAAATGAGTATATATTTGGATGCATTCATAAAGTGTATGTTCATATGTTTATTTTATCACCTTATGATTATATTGATAAATTAATTGAAATACATTATGTTTATTTGTGTATGTACTCAAAGTTTTATCATCATCAACAAGAAAAAGATTGTTGATCCTATGATTGATTTTGATGATAAATAAATATTGAGTATAATTAGTACTAATCATGTGTTTCAAGGATAGATGTAGGATTTCCTAAGTACTGACAATGAAGAAATCATCTATGGAAGAAATCTTCTCAAGTTGTCAAGCCAAAGTACTTCAAAGAATAGATTTTCTCATGTTTGGCCAAGAGGAGTCGACTCTTGAGATTGAAAAGTCAATTCTGATATATTGGAATGCACTAGCACAACCATTAAGTCGACTCATGAACAGTAAGAGTCGACTCTCTCAGAGAAATAAAAGACTTTAATTTCAAAATTTCTGTAAGAGTCGACTCATAGATTTTGTGAGTCAACTCATAGGTAGCTCGAGTCGACTCGTGAAGACTATGAGTTGACTCCTAGCATGGAACGTACTAATGGCTAATTTTTTGTACTTCTCCAACGATTGATTTTACTTCTAATGCCTATTCCAACTCTTTCAATGGTCAAAACTCATTCTTCAACTACTTTCAAGCTTACAAAAGGTTAGAGAATCATTTGAAAAGTAACAGGAAGGGGATTAAAAGAGAAAACATTCATTTATGTGAGAGCTTCACTGAAAATTCTTGAGAAGAGAAAAAGGGAGGAAAGTTGTACACAAAATTAAGTGAGCCTTCAATAGTGATCTTCTCCATCATCAATAACATCCTTCCAAGCATCAAAGAAGAGAAGTCAAGCATCAAAAGAACAACTTATCATCAACTTTCTCCAAACTTAAAGAGTTTTTTTCTTTAATTGTGCTAAAATTCTTACACCTTGTATCTTATTTTCTTATAAGTTTTTTGGAGAAAAAAACTTAGGGTAAAGATTCATCTAAGTTCGGAATTGGATATTGTATATTTTGATTGATGAGCCTATAAAACTAACTGAATTGATTGTAAATCTAAAAAATAATCGATGTACGATTTTGATTGATGATCTCAAAAAATCAACTAAATTTATTATGATCTCGGATAAAATAAATACACTATAATCGGATTAATAGTAAAATTTCTAAGGGATGCTTGGAGAGTAAACGTAGGTATGGAGTTGTACCAAACCATTATAAAATCTTTATCTTTGTGTTGTGCTTTGTGTGCTTGCTTTTAATTCTTACTTTACTTTTATTATCTCAATTCTACTGCAACACAATTGCATACACCCCACAATCACTTAAGATAGCTAAAGTTGAAGCACATCATTATTTAGATTCTAGATTTAACTGAATTTTAAAAATTTAATTCACCCCCTCTTGAGTTGCTATCTTTCTGGGAAACAATTTTTCAAAAAATTATGAGCACTTTGATTCTGAAGTCCAAACCACACTCAAATAAATACTCATATACCAACATTTCAAAAAAATATTTATATATAAAATGAAACAAGTGATAGTTTGTAACAATTTAGGATCTTATCCAAAAGGCTAGCCAAAGATATTATTTGAATTCTTCAGTCCTGTATAAATATCCAAAATCTTTTCAATGAATAATTGATATAGGATTAAATATATGCCCATATGTATCTTCACATACTCTCTCTCTATAAGATCTAGCATCCTCACCCGTCAGACTAAGGATTTAAATCCATAGTTTTATTCACAAGCACCACGATCGACTCGTGATCAGCCTCATTGAACCCATTGGTGTCTGAGATCTCACCTGCACTCCGGCTTGTCCATCCATATTAAAGTTTGTTAAATTTGCTTTTCACTTTTCTTGAATGAGAGTACTTATATTTTCTTGAATGGGTTGGATACTATATAGGATAGCTACAGACCAGTTTGGAAGATCTTGTGCCCACTGGGACTTTTTTATTTAGGGGGGTGGGGGGTTGGCTATTGAGGTATAAGTAACAGTTACCTACTTCAAAAAATTGTTTTCATTGAATCCTTATCATTGTTCTTATGGTCTGGTTTCTTTTTTTAAGTACATATATATTTATTTATTTATTTCAAATCTGGTTCTAGATTGATCATTTTTATAAGGAGCTTTTAAATCATTTTTAGCTAGGCATTAACAAATTTTATAGCATCAAGCCTGCTTGAGTTCTAACTTCGGGCATGACCTGGAATTTTTATTACAGTACCTAGACATGTGAAATAGGTGTTAGGTGTCCAAGTGGCCATAGGTGCTGGACATTGTATCTTTGAAATAACTGGATATGGAGGTAGTCCATGTTTTTGTAGATACATTTGTCAATATGTAGAGATGTATATAATACTTAAAATTATTGGAACAATTGCTTTATAATTTAATCAAATTCATAAAATCTTTATTAAATGTTAGACTTGTAAATTTCTAGGTATCAGTGCCAACAGTGGTTGTATAACTATGACAATATCATGATCTTTCCGCATTGAAGTGTCAATAAGCGTCATGAAGTGCCTAATTACCCAAGGGTCTGGAAACAACAAAAATCCAAATTTTTTGAAGTATACAAGCAGCGCTAATTGTTTTTTTTTTTTTGTAGGAAAATGGAGGGAGTAAGATACTTCTGCCACTGAGAATTATATTAATAATATTTAATAGATGATACAGAGGTTTACAAAATACTTGGCACAAACACTCAAGAGTATGGGAGAGAACAGGGACCTAGGCCAGTGCTAACAGACATCTGAAGTCTATGCACCGGCTGAGAGACAGACCATAACAAAGGATTTTCAAAAGGTTTAACACGGACATCAAAGGTCTATAAATGAACATCACAATTCATTTACAAATCCGATAGTTTCTGTTTGCAATCAACCTCTAATAATCCAAACACGTTTCACCCCAATATGAATGCTGTCATGCTGACCCGACAGTCAGCTTCATGCCAGAACTGCCATCAAAATAAGATCTGGGAGAGAGTGCTTATACAAAGCCTATCGACGTGCTAAAAGCAAAGTCATCTCGTTGGTCATTTCGGATTTCGCCAGCCAATTTAGACCACAGGGTGAGTCAGATTTTGTGGCTGTATCTGCTTCACAGAATTGTCTTTGCATGGGTCTAACTTTTTGCATTCCCGTTTTGATGGTTAAAAGGCCTCTGATCATTTAGTTGAGGTTCCCTTCAGGAGAAGACCTCACACAATGCACCCTTTAGAGTAAGATCTAGGAGAGCTGAGAGAGAAGGAGAGTGACATTTGAGTGTGGAACTGCAGACAGTCAATCTGTAAAAGTGAAGATTGCAGTCCTCACAATTGTAGAGGGCATGGAAGCGTGAAGATGGAAGATTCTGAAATTCCTTTCTTTCCAGGGACACCAAATAGAGGTGAGAAATAAGCACTCCAACATAGGAAATTTGGATTTAACCTGAGGGGAATGCCTCCAAGAATCCTAGACATTAGAGAAGGTTGATGGTAGGTCAAGGGTGTTAACCTTTGAAAATATGATTTGCCAATATGCTTTGGAGAAGGAGCACTACAGCATAATATGGTTGATGGATTCGTCAGTTTCGTCACATAAGGGACAGTTCCCAATGGTATTAACTCCTCTTTTGATCAGGTTATCTCTAGTTAGAATTTTATTATGATAGCTTAGCTAGAAAATAGCTTAGCCTTCTCTAGAATTGGGAGACTCCAAAAGCTTTTGCCTAAGCTGGATATCACTCCTCCGTGCATGAGAAAATTGTAGCTGGCACGAACTGAGTAAACACCATTAGAACCCCACTTACAAATTCAAATATCCGATTCAGTGTTTAAGGTTACAACCTGCAATATATTCAGAAGGTGCTGAAACTCTCTAGATGCTTGGTAGCTCATCGGATATCTAAAAGAAGATTGAAAGTTTGCCTGCTGAAAGAATTCATGAACGAAATAGGTAGAACTAATTGTTGATATCATTTGTCTTTAGTAATTGATGTGGTGATAGGGCTTTTATTAAGCTAGAGTTTCTACTTACAAAATTGGTCCTATTAAAACATTCAGAATTATTGATTTAATTGACTCAAACCCGGGCATTGCATTGCCATTATCGTTTATAGCTCTATGATATTTCATGAAGCTAGAGCACATTTTACTTACTGAGATATTTGTGATATGTTTTGATGTTATTTGTGATATATCTCATACCTATACCTCTATTAATTCTCCAATACTTGTCTACATATTATAATTTCTCATTTTTTCATGCATGAATGAAATTTTAAGGTTGATCTTGAGCAAAGACACATCTACAAAAGGTGCCGTCAATAAGCAGATAGATTGTCAGGATGGAACATTTAGGGCTTTCTATAGCTGTGAAACTAGAATGCTGATAAAGGATTCCTTCATATTTATTTATCTCAATATATGTATAGGCATACATGCATACATATAATACAACAAGGTTTTACTAAGATACCAAATTAATGTTGATGAAATTTACATATTGATCATCTTATTGAAGTTGTGCTAGTCTTGCAAAATACAATGAAATTCTTTAATCAATATTGGACAAATCCTTTTGATCTTTTATCCAGCTTTCTACATCACCATTGGTGATAATTATGACAATAAAATTTCTAATGATTGATGTTGAAGTTATAGAAATTGAATATAGACAAAAAGATAGACCCAATTAAAACTCGAGTAATAGTAAATAGATCAAATCTAATAATGTAAACCTAGAACAAAGGCCAATTAGCACCTACAATAACGAATAGTAAGTTGGGATATTAGTTATTTAATAACAAAACTTGAACGGGTTCGTCGGTTTTAAATGTAGCTTGATATGCTTTTGTGTTTTTACTAATTTTATTAGGTGATTTATGAAAAGATTCCTATAAACTTTGTGTGTTTTTTCTTTAAATACTATATAGAAGAAAGAATCACGTTCGAGTACATTTATCCTACATAGAGAGTTCATTAAGCAAAAAAATTTCTTTTGTTATTCTTTCCATTTCGATGGCAGAGAATCATGATCATATGGTTAGAATGAGGATAAAATTTATTATTGAATTATTTGTAATATGCGACATCATATGATTGGAAAATTTGTTTGTGCTGTTACCTAGCCAACTAGCTCTTTCACTAAAGCAACTCATATTATTTTGCTGTTAACATTGATAGTAATGGTAATTCTCCTTTTAAAGATTTTGAGACCGCCATCTTCTTTCCCTTCTTGTTTCTTCATGTAATTTAATAAGATATATTGAATTTTATTTGTTTGGCACACATCACGCTTGTGTGATCTGGTTTGACTAAAGATATTCTATAATTATTTAAATTGATAGTTTTGAATTCTTTATGAAAGGAGAAGTGTGATATGACTTAAGTGGAGATCTAAGCATCAAGGAAGAAAAGGTAGGAAGATAGATAGATTGGAGTTAGCTCTGATTTTGAGTTATCCAAGGACTGAAGAATCCCTTCTCCTTTCCTCATCCTTTTGGAATTCTAGAAAGGAAAGAAAAGAAAATCATGTAGATTACATGCCACGACTATGTCATACTAGAATATTTTCCATCTACAAAAGCATTTTCCATGATAATACTAGAAATGATATGGGTGGGAAATTATGAAAGCTTATTGAGGATCATAGTTAAAAATACTCCACATATAATTACTCATTTATTGTCAGAAGGGTGTGACACATATCTTGTTTGGATTAGCTCCTTAACATTTTGCTCTTGCTATATCCCTCTTTGTGATGCATTAGAAATAAAATAACAAATGTTAGAGAGAGAGAGATAGTGATATGGCTAAAATTAGAGGAGGTTCTAGTGGAAATTGATATTTAGATAATGTTGATGAATCGTGAAAAAGAACCAATCACTCTTGGAAATTGCAAGTGAGGATTTGAAAAGTTTCTATTCGATAGATTTGGCTTGTGATAACAGTGACAGTAGATAGAAATATTGATAGTTGCAAATCTAACATAGATCAAATAGGGCCATTAGGCTATTGCTGTGGATAAATAATGCACACATATAAAAGTGTTAATGCTTAAGTTGCCTTGATAGAGTATATCACATGCAATAGGTTGACAAAAGAAAATTTACTGGAACTAAATGATCATTTTATATATTTATATTTATAGCAGTTATTGAGCATCAACATGGATGTCCATGCACATATATAGGCATTTGCATATGTGCACATCGATTAATCTATATATATATAGGTGTGGATCATGTATTCATGCAAATTCTTGTTATAATTTATTCTCAGTTTGATAGTCATACTTCGCCATACTTCTGCTGGGGTGTAAGATCATCATGTATAGACCTACATGATTGGAATTGATGAGAACCCATATGAAAATATTCAAATTGATTTGCCAACTACTAGTAAATCTAACCTAGGCTGCTCACATCCATGCCAAACTACACATTCATCAAAACTTTATGAAGATTTCCATTCTATCCATTTGGTTGAAGCTGATTCTAGGTGTGTAATACTTTATTGTTTCCAATCATACTATATATGTACGTATATATGCATGTATGTATATAGCAATGATAGTGTCATATTTAGACCTTGCATTATATGTAAATTTTAGTCAGTAGGCTTATGTGAAGTTGGGACATTAAAATCATATATTATTATTAAGAGTCACAGCAAGTATAGAGTAAAGTATCCTCTCTCTTATAGTAAGATGCTTAATTCATTAACTTATTTATTTATACTCTTTTGTAGTAAGATGCAAGCAACTTATGACCAACCTCTATTGTTTCATGCAAATGGCTCATGCGTAGTACTCAAGGAACCTAAAGAAGAGTTATAAAGTCTCGAGAAAGCAAAAGAGAATTCTATCCCAATTGATCGATTATTGCTATTATTTGAAGCAATACACCAAGTTCATTAGAGGCATCCAGAAGTGGTTGATGGATGTCCACAGGATGTTGACAGGATAGCCACCCTTCTTCCATTATATACTCTCTATTATAGTGATCACACAAAAGCAGCAGTCGCAGACCAACTCCTCTGTTGCTAGGATGAGAGTATGAGGGATTTTCGCTTAGGAGGACAAATGCTGATCTTTCATACTATACATGTCTTCCACATTTTGGGGCTACTCCTAAATGGGGTGGCCATTGATATGAAGAAGACTCCCCAAAGTACGGTTAGGATTACATATTTTGAAGTTGATAGTTATGAAGGATGTATTGAAAGATAGGATGAAGGTATTGCTGTCTGATTTATTTTCAAAGTCATCTAATCCATGGTGCAATCATTTATTATGGACCTTATAGGTATGATTTTTTTTTATCGAATCTTAGCATTGCATCATGGATCTTCTCCTCTATCAACCCCATATGGGAGATTGGCCAGTATACATGGGCCAAAGTAATCCACGAGCATCTAATATAATTTATTTTAAGAGTTGATAAAAAGTAAGAAAGAGGGAGAGGTGCGAAGGAGAGCACCAGTTACATTAATGGTTGCATTACAGTATTGATAGTAAAAGAAATGTTAAGTTATTTATTTATCTATTTATTTTATGAGGTTTATCATTTTGAATTTGTATAAGTAATTATTGAGTATATCACCTAATAATTGATTTTTTTTTTCAGATTTGGCTTTTTGAGAGAATAGATATAGTCAAACCAAATACTTAGGATTGTCATTCTAGAATCCTAAAGTGAGAGAAATCACAGTTCAAGAAATAGGCCCACTATGGAGAGGTTTTGAAAAGTCTGGAAGGAGATATATATAATTATTTTTGATATTTGGTGTTCTTTATTTCTTTTGTAAGATTGGGGGACTAATGGTTTTGTCTTCATTTTCAGATTAGAGACCTACTACAAGCAACACAAGATGAGGTGTTGCTCCTTGAGATAGGATCTTCAGCTATCAAACAAAAAGGGATGAAGATGGAATGAGTAGGACAACTAGAAAGAAGAGTAGATCTAAAAGCGCACACAACATTGCATGGTATTGACCTCTCATTTTATTAATTTTTAAATTTATCTCTAAGTTATCTATTTGTTGTCTATTTATCTTCTGTTGTAGCTCCTATGTAAATATTGGCGTGTCTTTATAGAGGCCAAGAGTAGGAAAGCTTGAGAGAATACCAAGAAGATGGAACTCTGGAGGATTGTCACCAACTAACAGAGGTTGATTATCGAGCTACAAACAACATTGAAGAGCAAGGAGGGGGAGGATGTGAAGAGGAGCACTCATGATGTAGAAGGGAGCAACCTAGAGTTTGAGAGTAACAGTAGCCTGGTAGTATCCCAGAAGCATACGAACCCACAACCTACTGAAAAGCGAGTTATGTGGCGGACACTTAAAGACTCCCATCTCTTATGCAGTCCCTTCATTCTACTGTCTTCAAGTACCCTGGCTCTCACAAGAAAGCCCAGAAAGAAGTCAATCCGTAGAAGGGATAATGCGGTGGTACATAGAGTTGTAATTACTTGAATATTCCTATTCATTCACATCCAATATACTCATGCGACATATTAAAATTTTTTGACCAGCCATGACTTCTCCGACTTGCAGCTTCTAGATGATAGGGAATGTAGGTATGTCCTAAATTTTTTAGAGCAAAAAATCAATCAGTATGCAGTCATTGGTTGTGAATTTTAGTTTATTTGGATGTCTTTAAAATTGATCCTCTCTAGTTTTGGCCTTAATTTTTTATCTAGGTCATTGGTTTGGAGTGATAGCATCTCTATCATCAACCGACTGTAAGTTCCAGACATCCTATCTGGCAATACGATCGATGACGATATAATAATTATATACTAATGAGTCAAAATAAAGATATATGTAAGTTAATTCTTATTTTTTGCAATGGATTGTTCCGATCATAAATATATTTTGGTCTCCCTTGTAGTAGCATAAATTGACTGATCCATGAATGCATTTAGACTCATGCTTTATATTGCGATCCTTCTTTATAGTAATTATTTTGCATTCTTTATGCAATATCATGCTTTGGTTTAGTCATGTATCTTTTAATTATATTTTATTTTCTTTCCTTTTAGAGCATGCTGCTGGGTACGTGGATAGTTTTTGATAAAGCTATGGAGACTCATGCCTCATTCATTAACTGAAGTCAAGTAGATATTTATGTCTGTATGCTCATCAATACACTAGCACCTGCTTGTCATGGATCTAGAAGGTAAATATTTCAGATACTACACATTCATGATTAGTACAGAACACAGAGGAGTCACCAGAACATTTGTGAGTAATGAACCATGTTTATGGAATATTGTACATACTAATGCATTGCTAACAATGCTATGATTTGCAATCTCATATTTGTAAGTGATTTAGTTGACTAAGATAGCACGAGATGTCTACTTTATTGATATAGATAGCTATCTGCTCTATTCTATTGACTGCCTATAGTAGGATGTTAGATAAGTACTATAATTAAGGTAGTCTATTTTTTTACATGATACATGTAAATAGCATGATGCATGTAAATGACATGCTTGTTTCCAAAATAATGGAATATGCCAAATAATATAATTATATGTGCCAACGAAGCTATTTTGTGCTAAGTAATATTTCATGCAACATAATGGTCCATGCCAAATTATGATCCATTTCAAATAATGATCCATGCCAAATAATGATTCATGGCAAATTATGGTTTGTACCAAATAATGTCCATGCTAACTAATGCGCCTGCCAAATAATAGTCTATTCCAAAAATAGTTCGTGCCAACTAATATACCGTGCTAAATAATGATTCATGCCAACTGATGCACCATGCCCCTTATGTTATTAGAAAAATTATCGTTTCAATTTTTAGCCCCTTATGTGTGATACCTACTTTGGTTATAATATCATCCATCTATTTTTATCAAGTGCCAAGAAATGGTCCGTGCCAACTAATGTATCATGCTAGATAATGGTTTGTACCAATTAATATACTGTGGCATTTATTTATGTTACTGACTGAGTATGCGCTATTTTGTAGGCCTGATTATGCCATCTATATCATATATTTATAAAAGTATGGCAACGGAGGCCCAGATCATGATTATGGATGCTTATGTGCTGGAGTAGCATGCCAGATATGCTGCATGAATGATCATGAATGGTTATGAAGGGCATCATCATCCTAATTTGCTCCATTATACTCCATTATACTCTATACTCATCCTTGTAGCTTGTGAGCATTTGTGTATTGGCTCTACTTTTTATTTGTGCACTTTTGTAAAATATTTGTATTCTATCAAAATATTTGAGTCGTATTGTGAATAATCTTGTATGAACATTTTTTGCCGTAATGAAAATTATATGACAGTTGTAACGGAACTATTATTGCTGCAATGGAACTATTATTGTTGTATGAACATATGTTGTAACATGTGAATTGATTATATCATCATTTGGCTATTGTATTGGATTTTATGAAATCTAAATTATTTCTGTAGTGCTTTGAACTTGTTGATAGGTTGGTGTGATCATATTTATTGATAGGTTATCTGATTTTTCTATTCTATAGTTGGTGCGATCATGTTTATTAAATTGGGTTATCGTTTCCTAGATGAATTTATGTTTGAAGTTATGATAGATGCATTTGTGCCTATTTATAGGGGCAAATTTTTATTGTGTATTTAGGATAATGAAACAAATGGCATGACAGTTGTCACATTTCTCTTATTTGTAATTATCTCTGAGTTTGTGTTTATTCATATATTTGTGTTTATTTCACCAAATGATTTTGTATCCCCCATGATAAACAACAAAAAGGATAATAAATACTAACTTCTAATGGGATAAATAGAAACCTCATAGAAATAAACACAAACTCTCCAGAGTAAACACAAAAAGGCCCAGGATAAACACAAACCTGAGGAGTTGCTCTTTGTCTTGCATGAGATCATGCTAGGATAAATACAAACTACCTCAGAATAAATACAAGCTCTATATAATAAATATAAATTCTCTAAAATAAATACAAACTCTATAGCAATAAATAGAAATTGTGCAGAATACACATAAACCTCACCCCCAAAACTTAACTTAATTAAATTAATTAAATATATTTATTAATTTAATTTTCAAAACAATTGCTAATTTAAATCCTTGCAAAAGCAAATTGGTCTATTTACTTCCTTTTTTTTTCCAGTAAATAAGTGTTAGCAACTATTTTATAGGCTAGCAGATATTAGAATATTACCCATCCACTCTAGCATCTTTCTGTTCCAGCAGAAGCTTTAACTTGTAGGAAATCTTAAAATATTAGAAGATAAGTCATCCACTCTAGCATCTATTTTACTTAAACCTTTTTCCTGCTCTTTTAGATGCATATCCGATTCACATTACTGTTAGGCGATGGTGAGGGAGGTGAAGAAAAGACGGAAAGCGTGCAGCACTAGAGAATTTTGCAATCGCTTTCTAGTTCCAGAAAATATACGGGGACCAGAATTGCAAGTTTACAAATTTCTTTCCAAACAGTACGTAGTTCTGGAGTTCTTTTCCATTTATATTTCTTTTCCTCCATGTACAAATTGAGAGCATGATGAACATTGCAAGAGGTATCATCTTGTTTATGCTTTGCTGTTAGGGATGAGCTGGATGATGGAATCGAGCCCGTCCGATTTTGTTGGTTTCCTGATGGATTTCAGTACATTTATAGAAATTTAATCATGTCAATCAGACAATTTGAGAATGTAGACCTTGGAGTCCAACTGACTAGACTAAAGTTGTTTTGAAGCAAGTATGAAGCCTACAAGTCACAATGCGGTCATATCACCCTTGATAGAGTAGATGATGCACTTTGGAAAATTTTCAGAGAAACTGTGATACATGTTACCGGAGCTAACTGCTATTTTTCATTAGGACCAATGAAATTTCGCTTATCCGATAACATACTGTGTTTCCTATTAGTCTGAAAGTTTGTTTCTTTTCATACCTTTTATGCTCTAGCTTAATCTCATCCGTGGTAGGAGATCCCCCTCCCGGCCCTACAGTCGGAATGCACCTTACAGACTTAAGATCAGCATCCTTTGAGCGAGATGGCCATCATGACTCGTTAGCATCCACTTAATGTGTCGACTCTCCCAAAATGCTCCCCATAAGAGTAATATGTTCACTTCACAATTATATACAGCAAGTTCAACGATAAATAATTAAAATTGGTAAGGAAATGGATCTCTTCTTTTTGTTCCAACAAAAGCATTCATAATGCAGTGCGTACGTTCCTTTCCACATGTTGGACAGTTCTTCCCAGAAGCAAATGGGTTGATTTTGCAAGGCAATCTGCCTTCGAAGGAACGCTTGATTATCTGATAATTAAAACCATCATTATTTGAGAATTTTGGCTTCGTGTCCAAGGTTAAAATGGCAGAGCGCATGAAACCATAAGATCAAATATTCTTAGTTGTTCATAATGTTAATGGTCGTTCCACTTACTTTGCGATCAGGTTTTCTGGGAGTAAACAGTAAACGGATGCCTTCTCTCGCAGAAATGCTTGTGGTGGAAGAGCTTTACGAAGCAGCAGTTGATACCGATAGCGACGGTGAGCTGCATAGGATAAGGGCTGGATGCATCCTCCGTGAATAGAATGGCTGATATGATATTAACCTTCATATGGTTTTACAATTTATGAGCTCAAAAAAATTCCTTTGAACTTGGACACTAAGTGATGAAGCTGAAACGAGTGATTTCTTATCTCATCACCCAAAGATTAACATCTTCCAAATTGGCCAGATGGAGCCATGTGACATAAAGAACTAGCAGTGTTACAAGTACATGAACTTTATTTCCCTGATGAAATCTGCTCGTAATTATTTCATGTTGGACCTTGGTGGCTCAAATTATCCACCACGCTATCCGCAGCGTTGATACTGCATTTCAGTTCTACTTTGCATATTCAAAGCTACAAATTCCCGTTGGTCATGACTATAATATGTAGAAGCATGTTCTATATTATTCTTTCATGAGAATGAAACTTGGAACATTGGCCTGCTTTTCTCCCAATCATGGCACAGTGCCGATTATGTCAGATCCTGATAATTTACTCCGCCTGAATCCTTCTAAGCACTTAATTTGTTGCATGTCATATCCTGGCCCCCGGAAGGAATTGAGAAAAATTGGTACTAGATATATCTGTTTGCATCAGCAGGAAGAAATGTCATCGTCAACATTCTTCCAGCTGCTTGATCCATGAGATGTGAACTATTCAAGTTCATGCTAATTATAATCAGAAACTTGGGTTCATTTTCACAAAGACAAATGCATGGGAAACCCTCAAATCATTCCCCAGAATCTTGAGAATATTTTGACGTAATTTTGAGTGTATCGACCAAATGGGCTTTGTTTTGGGAAACAATTAACATTATAAGTTCTACCAAAAAAAATTTAACATCATAAGTCCTGATATTTTAATCTAAGCTCAATTAGACAATCGTGCAGCCGGGCAAACTCTCATTTGGATCGCCTTAATGTTTGAGAAATAGAACATATAATGCTATTACGGAGCACACCAATATTTGCCGTCCAACCGGATCATACTACCAATACATCGTACAAAGGACGAACCAATACCTGATACACCTAACCAGTTTTGATATCGGATGCATGTGTACCATAATAGGATGACCCAGAAATTTATGTCTTACCTCCACTGGTCCAGAAAGAGCTGCACTGAGAATGTTTGTTCAGGCTTAATCTATCGTCGCTGAAGGAACCACGACAACTAGGCATTTTATACCGTCTATAGGGACAGGATGCCAGATAAATATTGCAACTATCCCAGTAGTCAAACCTCCAACTTATCAACATTACTAATTTAGTCCATTCTGTCAGTGATGTTGTTACACCATCATCACTTGCCAGATACAAATGAATGAAGACTTGGGCGACAATTAGAAACTCAGTAGTCATCAGAAAGTTTCAGCTAATTACACATTGAACAAGGCACAAAGACTAATGGTCCAGCAGCAGACAATTATCCATGGACAGGCAATTCAGATACACAAAGCATAGCATAAAGTCAGGGTGCGTATCCATGTCCTACATATATTCTGACGCATTTCACCTGCTTTGATCACATTCAGAACTGGATGGTGAGTGTCCTCTTGACCCGGATCACATACAGCCAGACTTTCAGCCTCCAACCACTCACCGCTGATTCTCCCTCCGCCTCACATACCGGGTTCTGTCATTGTACCTGGGCCTATCTTGAGCTCTCTGAGGCACAGGCTCAACTCTCCTCTGTCTTTCCGGAGATCTTTGAACAATCTCTCCATTCACAAACAACTCAGCTGCATACACCAGAGTTACAAAACCAAAAGCAATGTAAATGCAACAAACTCAAAATTAATATGATGGTCTAAAAATAATATGTTGGAAGTGAACTAAAATGTTAGAATCAATAGATAGCTGGAAGATAAACAATGATCAAACATGCAATATGCTTTAAGGCAATCAGCTCTGCTAAAGTAAACTGATGCATCTAACCCATGATCACGTTTGCATGACAATAAACGGCCATCCTGCCGGCATGTGATGAAGCTAACATTCCTAAATGTTATCAAGGCAATAAAGAAAGCTTGGTTAAGATCATAACTGTCAAGTTTAAAGGGCATGTAGTTACAATAGAAAATCCACTAAATTTTAAAGGCCATTTTATTTCACAACCCATTGATGTTTAGAATATAAGCATGTTTAGGGGAGAAAGCAGACCAGATCATCTGTTCTCATATCCAATCTGTCTGAATACAAATACAAATTTGAGCATCTGACTAGTACTCTAGGGGTGTGTAACAAGCCGATGAAACCACGAACCTGAATCAAACTGGTCACCTAAGTCAGCCATTCTCCAAAATCAGTTGGTTCATTTTGAAAATAAACTGAAAAAATCACGTTTGTTTCAGTTTAGATTTTTCAAAAATCAATCCTAACCATTAAAAAAATGACCTATATATTTCCAATTTACAAAATAAGGTGCGAACACCAAGTGAAACCCATACAACTGTAAGCCCGCCAACCTAGTTCCTTGTTTTAATATTCAACTCATACACATGTTAGCCCAGACATATTTACAATAGTGGTATGACAATTTACAATATATGTTTCAGGTTATATTGTAATCTGATCCAACCAAAACAAATGGCATTTCCTCAACCCGATAAACCGAATGGAATTTCTTGGTTTGTTTATTTGGTTTTATACACCATCGATTTAGTTATGATTTTAGTTTTGCAAAACTGATCTAAATCGATTTGGATTCAATTCCACATCCAACAAAGAAAAATGGATACAGATGGAGATGGTCAACCATATGATCCATATCCGAATATATGATTCTATTTGCAATCCTGTTTAGTCTTGCATAGCACTCATGATCTTTTAAGGGAAATAAGTGATATATTAAATATTAAATGCTATTAACTTGAGTACCTTCCACTTAGCAATATCTTTGATTTTGTGCTCATAGAATTTAACTATCAGACATATATCCATATCTATATTCATACTTTCAATATCCAGATTGTATCCATATTCATTTAAAACAAATACAGATATAAATCTTTGCATCCAACTAGCATCCATATTCACATCTGTATTTGTCAAACAAAACAAATATGGCTATGGATATATTGATATCTGCTCCATATCCAATCCATTTTCAGCGCCAAGTATATTTAACAGATTTGTGGATAAAACATGGTTTAGAACACACATAAAAGCAATTATAACTAATGTTTCCCATATTAATTTCATTTTATTGGGCACTACATCGACTGACATCATAAAAATAAACATCAAATAACAAATAACTCATTTATATATTAAAATTAAAAAAAGAAATTCATATAACATAAGCACTTGGATATAGCCATTCTCAAACATTGAAATCATAGGCATGAGATTGCTAAAAGAGCCATTTCTTAATATGTGACATTAACATTGAAACCATTAATAAAGGAAAGTGGATCACATTGTTAATTCATGCAGCTGACAGAAAAAGAAATAATACCAACAGCATAGGTAAACATAAAATAATCTCATGAAGGGAAATGACCAACTATTGGAAGTCACTATATGAATACACTTCGAGAAGCAAAATAAGCTTATAAGTTATGCAAATTATCTCTAGCTCATCAAGCATTAAATTTTGACAATAAAAATATTCCGGGTTGTGAATCAAGAAAGAAATTCAGTAAGTACTCTACAAATCAGACAAGCAAACCAAGAACTATGCATTGCACTCGGATGGAACCTTAACGCAAGGTCATTTTCCCCTCTCTCTTATGTTGAATTTAAAAACCTTCAAATGAATTTTAGTCGGTGGTCAAATCCTTGTCTTCATCTTAAATTTAGATATTATCCTTCATTTTTTATCCCCTTCCTCCAACTTACTTGCCACCATTTCTGCATCTACAACTTCCATCCTCCAGTCCTTTCCACCATGCTGTTTTAACCCCCAGGTATCATCTATTGTTTCTATTTACCCCATGGAATCCACAGCAACCTTTTACTCCATCATGAAAACTTCCTGTGCTTTCTGAAGAACAAAAGCCCCATTTATTCTGCAATCATCATGTTGCTGATTCACATACCTAAGGAACTCATACAACAAATAAACAACAGAACTGGCAGCAACATTTATATCTCATATTTACTAATCTCAACAGCATTGACTGCAACATTCAGGACTGTAAATTGTCTCATACATATGTTCCACTTTGCCAAGATGGACTAAACATGTATAAATTGTAGTCTGCAACTACCAAAAACTATTCCATGAAATCTACACCAGTTCTTTTATATACACCAAAAAAAAAAAAAAAAATCAAATGCAAGCTGTAGAATGCAAATATTCCAATGCTTATTCAGTATGTTGTTTGATGGAAATATGGAATTAGCATTTTATTAATTGACGTATCTCAAGAACTCAACTTATGCAAATTATAAATTGCATTCATGTATCATCTTCACGAATCTGTAACTTCATTTAATCTGAATGCAGAACCATTAAAGAGATGGCTGGTATAAGTTCATTAGCATTCAAAGTTAGACATTGCCTCACCAGGTTCTTCTGCTTTGCCAAGACGGACTAGACACATATAAACTACTTCTGCAGTTATTTACAACTTTTTCACAGAATATGAATATATATATATATCTATATCTATATATATATATATATATATATATATATATATATA